>JALPQI010023102.1:0-13094 GCA_025490895.1 Thaumatotibia leucotreta
CAAATTTAAATATTAAATCGATGGTTTTGCGACAAGCTCCCTCTGGATGGTTGTGTGACGTAGTGTAGGACGCCCTCAGGCAAGATGGAGTGACGATTTGCGCAAGATGGCTGGCAGAAGCTGGATGCGAGCAGCCGAAAATCGAACACAGTGCAGCAGTGGCGCGAAATTGGGGAGGCCTATGTCCTGCTGTGGACTGCGACAGGCTGATGATGATGATGATGTGTGACTCAACCTCGTATGTCCAGGGTGTATGACTAAACCTCGTATATAAAATGTAGGTATGTATTTTGTACAGAAATATATTTTTATAACACAAACTCGTAAGCCAATATACGAGGTTGAGTCATACAGCCAGCGAAATATAATAATTGGATTTGTTTCAGATAAACTTATATTATTAGATTTATATTTTTAAACAAATAAAACTAAAATCTCTCCATGACCCAAATAAACATTAACAGTTCTAGTTTCATGATATAATTATTATACCTTTCGCCAGTAGAAATAAAAAACAATGTAAACAAACCTAAAAACCTGAGTTATTTGTTTAGTGTTTATTTGTTTAATAGGCATCATACAACATTACAGCTTAAGCCAATGCGTCGTATGACAAAGTATAGTAAAAACAAAATTAAGAAAATTGTATGACATACATATAATTAATTAATATCCTCGCAGAACTTCAATAAAAGGGGTTTCAATGTGGATGGCTTCTCAAAAAATAAGTCGCAGTAAGATGCACTAGTTAAAAGTTAATTTAATAATCATGCACTTTTAAAACACAATCTTGGTTTAAAACCTTTTAAAATTATTGATATTTATTAGAATTAACGTTTAAATAATGCTATGGAAAGTCAGCCATATTTGTTTTTTTTGTTTTATTAGTATGACTTAAAATAAATCGGGATATACATGTAAATGAAGGGTCCACGGAAAGAACATGTCTAGTCAATTCAAATTACAGAAGGAAAAACCACCTTACTTTTAACAGAATAAGGTATGAATTTGCCCTGATTTTTTTAAGCATCTGGACATGTTTTTTCCGTGGACCTTTCAAATTAGAAAAGAAAAGAAATAAGTTTATTCGCAACATACACATACCTACATAAAAATCACAATTACAGAAAAGAAAAATAATTATACAGATAAAACGTGTATGCTACGAAATGGCCTCATCTCAGCATTTAAAGTTAAATTTTTAGTTTTATTAAATTGCAATTATTGAGCACATTCAGATGCCATCTTCGCGGAGTAACTGATATCCGGTTTTAAGTCATACTAATTAATAATTTTTAATTTGTTAGCCTCCGTAGACTAGTTGGTAGTGACCCTGCCTACGAAGCTGTAGCTTCTGGTTTCGTATCCCGGCGAGGGCATTACTTGTGTATTTATTTATCACAAATATTTGTTTCTAGGGCATGGCAGTCTATGTATTTAAGTATCTATATGTATCTATCTATTATATATATCGTTGCTTGATACCCAAATCACAAGCCTTAATTGAGCTTACCGTACCGTGGGACTAGGTCGATTTGTGTAAGATGTCCCGAGATATTTATTTATTTATTTTATTTAATAATGTAAATGATCATGTTAAAACACTTATATTTTTTTGTTGTCTACTGACGAAGAGTATAAGTAAATACTGCGATTATACTATTTGTATGAGTATTACTTATGTTTGAAATGGGGCACAAGTATTTGCCCAAATAACTAAAGTCTGCAAGATAATGTCACTGTGACATTTAAAAGAATAATCATCATCATCAGCCTATTACACTCCACTACTCATGTTAGTGGTAGGACCTCATACAGGGTCCGCCCGGAATCAGGATAGCTATCACCGTCTTACCCGTTAACCTGCCGCTAAATAGTTAGTACTGTGTTCCGGTTTGGGGGTAAGATAGCCGGTGTAATTACGGGCATAGAGGCAATCCATCTAAGTCCTCAGGGTGGGCAACGCATAGGCAATTTTTTGATCATTATGTCCATGGGCCTCAGTTCCTGCTTTCCATCAGGTGGGCTGAGAGCTCAGTTGTCCTTTGTCACATTAAGAAAACCATGATTATTATTATTAGGTCCCGTGCAGCTTATTTATCCTTGGCCTAGTTAACTTGTCCTGTTTTACAAAACCCCGGATAAATACATAATATCCGTCAGATAAACTATCAGAGTACCTATCCTTTTTCATAGACACTTAAAAGTAAAACACAGCTATCCTTTACATGTTTATTTATTTAATGTTTATTGCACAAAAAAAGTATACTACAAAAGGCGAACTTAATGCCATTAGCATTCTCTACCAGTCACCTTTGAGGCAAATCAGAGAGATTGTAGGCCGTGACATTTATCTGACGGACCTTATTTAGTACCTACTTAAACAACTTTCTAACCTACAAATAAAAAAAAAATCTGCAAAAACATTGCAATGAACATCATTTTTTTTCTAGAATCAGATGTGACGTCCCATAATAAAAGTTCAGCAATAATGACCTCAGAATTAACCCCCTAAAGTTTGCACGTTTGATTTGAATAAAAAATCAGCCAGCTATAAGACAGCTAAAGATGAATGGGCATTATTGCACTACTATATGACTTAATGCATTCATTGACGTACAATTTTAAGGTTAAACCCAGCATCAACGGATTTCCTCGTACCATTCCAGGTGACATATCGGCACAGCGGCAACACTGTTTACGAGCCCTTAATTACAGAGTTATTGCGTAAGTGAAGTGAACTGACTGCAAGACGCTGACGCGTCTATCTGTTATTGGGGTCATTCTCCAGCCGGTCCCCCGCCCGCGCCCCGCGCCCCTCAGCCCCCAAGCCCCGGTCCCCTCTCCGACCAGCCGCCATTACACGTCCGACGCGCGCCCCGACCGCGCGCTTCTATCTCGCGACACCGACGCGCCGCGCGCTCGCGGCTCCGACGCCATGTTTGACGTTTTCGGCTCCGTCAAGGGCCTTCTCAAACTCGACTCCGTTTGCATCGACAACAATGTCTTCAGACTACACTACAAGGCCACCGTCATCATACTCATCGCGTTCTCTTTGTTGGTCACCTCCAGACAATACATCGGCGATCCCATCGACTGCATCGTCGACGAAATACCCCTCTCTGTGATGGACACGTACTGTTGGATTTATTCGACGTTCACGATCCCGAACCGCCTGACGGGCACCGTGGGGCACGACATCGCGTACCCCGGCATCGCGTCGCACGTCGACGGAAAAGACGAAGTGAAATACCACAAGTATTACCAATGGGTGTGTTTTGTGCTGTTTTTCCAAGCTATTTTGTTCTACGTGCCCCGTTATCTGTGGAAGACGTGGGAGGGCGGCCGCATCAAGATGCTCGTGCTCGACCTGAACTGCCCCATCGTCGAGGAGGAAAGCAAATGTGACCGCAAGAAGCTTCTAGTCGACTACTTCCACGCGAACCTTCACACGCAGAATTTCTACGCGTTCCGCTTCTTCATATGCGAAGTACTCAACTTTATCAACGTCGTCGGACAGATATACTTCATGGATTTCTTCCTGGACGGGGAGTTCTCGACGTACGGAAGCGAAGTGGTGAGTTTCACCGAGATGGAGCCCGAGGCCCGCAGGGACCCGATGGCTCGCGTGTTTCCGAAGATGACCAAATGCACATTCCACAAATACGGTCCGTCGGGTACGGTGCAGAAGTTCGACGGCCTCTGCGTGCTGCCGCTGAACATCGTGAACGAGAAGATCTACGTGTTCCTGTGGTTCTGGTTTATTATCCTGTCTATCTTGAGCGGCATATCCCTGATATACCGCGCCGTGGTGGTGGCAGGGCCTAAAGTTCGCCTGTATTTGCTCCGCGCTCGCAGTCGCCTCGCCCCACAAGAACAGGTAGAATCCGTTTCGAATAAACTTCAAATCGGGGATTGGTTTGTGCTTTACCAGCTCGGGAAGAACATCGATCCTCTAATTTATCAGGAGCTGATGGTGGAGTTGTCGGAGAAATTCGAGGAAGCGAAGGATCCCGTTGTCGCGTAAGCGCCGCCGCGTCTTTAAGATGCATTCGGTCGAATGTGTTTTAAAGATGGCCGGGCGCTGGCAACGTCGCGTTCCCACATTCCATTAGTGCCCGGGCATGCTCCCAGACTGCTTTGTTCTTCCCAAGCTAAACTAAGTTCCGACAGAGGCGTGCCAGCGTATATTGTAGTATCTCTGAGGCACGGTGCGGCCGCCGGGCGTGCTGGGCGAATGCTAACATGTCTGGACAGGACGGCCGCGCGGCGTCTGATCTCGTGCCTTTTAGTGTGACTATGGGATGTCTCATTGTGATATTGTAATTAATATAAATCTAAATTAAGTGTTTATCGTGTACGAATGAACTGAACAGCTTATCCCTAAGTTTTAAGATAGATAACTTCGTTATGCTCGATACGATTGTATAAAGCAATAATTGACTATTATAGGTAGGAAACTAGGGTTTCCAGCGACAATAGATTGTACTTTTATCTTGTCTACACTTTTTTATTACGCCCGAACGGCGATACGGTTCATATTTTCTGAATATATTTACTGCCACATATAATCTTTGTTTTATTTTCTGATTCACCCCGTTCTTTGTTCGGTTCGTACCCGTGGCGCCATCTATGAGTTGCGGGCGGAACTAATGGTGTTTCGCTACTCCGCAACAGGTGGCGTTGCGAGCGCTCCTGTAATCGATTATTGATTGTAAGTTTATGAGATTGCAATGCGAATTATAAATATTATAATTAGTAATTAATTGATTTTAAATTGCCTTAGCGAATGAGCACACATATTTTATCTGTTACAAGAAATTTTGTGTTTTGTAAATTGCACAGCGTAACAAAATAGGAAGTAGATGTCTTAGTTCTATAATGAAAGTAACATTGCATTCATTACAAATGTAGGTACAGTCGAGGAAGAAATTGAATGTTTAGCACTTTGCGGTTCAAGTTAATTTAGTTGTGTTGTATGTACTAAGCAGGTCTAAAGTAAAGTGAGCCATAAACTCTAAACTAAACATTCAATTTCCTCGACCGTACATTATAATTTCCTTGTTACATTAATTTCTAATACACTATAACGCAAGACACTCTTTAAAATATGTTAATCAGCAGCCATAATGGCCTATCTTAATTTAAGATACTCACTCACACGGAAAAACGAAAGCTGTGTCTTCTATTGCCAGATGCCTTCATAATTAATTATTTGAATTATGTTTTATGTTTCCAGAACAGAATAGACACTTTTTCCAATATATATATGTCACTGTAATAAAAATATAAAACTCCATACCTATATCGATATAGTGCAAAAGATCATTCAAAGATTGGTTGTTACTTAACTTTATGAAGAGTTCTTTTGCACAGGTAAATAAACTCATATGCTGAGAATAACCCCTTATTCATAAACGAACGCCGATTTTCCCTTTCGTATCAGTCATATAAACATTCATAAGACCGAAAAGGACAAATAATATCGGCTTGCTTGGTACCTAAGTTAGAAGACGTTTACGAATTTAGAACTGTAAAACCATACAACTATAGTCCAGTATTACAACTATAGTCCACAAGTTCAACTCCTAACTAAGCATTAAAGGAAATCTCTTATTTTGGTTTTTTCTAAGTTTTTTATCATTAATGAGGAGACTTTGTGTAACAAGTGCGTCAATAATATAATAATTACACTAAATCGAAGATATTTGACTCAGTTTTGGAGCTTTTGGACTATAGTTGGGTAGTTTTACGGAAGATTAAAAGAAAATTCTTGGGATATCTTACACAAATACTTAGTCCTACGGTAAGCTCAATTAAAGCTTGTAATGAAGTCAAAAACGTTGTTATTTTACTTAAGATAAGTCTTATCTGTGAGTTGTGTTATACGAAAAGGGTTTAGCCACCTGCCTCACTCTACGCCACCTGCTAAAACGGGACAGAGCACCCTTACATACAAATAATGCACTAGACAAACACAAATATTTCTTACAGCGAACACAAAGAAAGTTACCTGGAATGGTTTACCTGACGAAGTGACTACCTGAGAGCAGAAATGACTTAAAAACCAGGTATACAAAGGATTGTATTCTTTAGTTCTACAGAGATAAAGTGGCGATTTATTTAGGTTTTTAGCTTTAGAAATAGGTAAACAATCTCAACATGTCTTTTTGTAGAAAAATACTCTTTTTAAAATTGAATTTGCTTTAATCATGAAAGTAGAAACATGTTTTTTTATGATACAGATTAGCTGCGATTTCTTTTTTTATTCGAGTTTATTTCATAAAAAGATATCCGTTTTTTTGTTTTTAATGTCAAAAGAACAAATGTTATATTATAATATAGCTCACTATTTCACTAACTTATCTGAGACTGTCTTGTGATATTTTGTTTAGGTATATTCCAAACATTATTAAAACCACACCATCTGCCACTAAAGTGGTCATCGAGTACGCTGTCAAAGTAACTATAGGCACTGGTCTACTACCGCGAAAATCGAAATTCGTAAACTTCGAGGATTTTTCTCTGTCAAACAGACAAATCCTCGAAATTTACGAGTTTCGTTTTTCGCGGTAGGGCCGCAAGTCTCACCGCGAGCTACTAAGCTATGAACTATGGGCTACAAACACGAACAAAAGATAGCTTAGTAGCTCGCGGTGAGACCATTGCCTTAGTAGCCACTGCACGTGTAGATATGTCACATTTTGATGCGAGAGGGAAGGCGCTTAAAAGGTTAACCTTGCATATTTATTGATAACAATACTACCTATGTATATACATGGATGACGGCCATAGTTCAGAGCAATTACGATGACTGCTTCCTCTTATTATTGTATGATGCGAACATCCCAACAATGATAACGAATTGCATGAAACTATATATATAAAAGGACATACAACGAATGAAATACATACATTTGAAAAAATAACGCCCTACGAGCTACTTGCTAAAAAAAAACTTTCTGTGATCATGGTGTAAGGTAAGAACTAGCGGATTTTTTAATCTTATATATTTTTCAATTATATTAACGAACATTCCTGTTTAGTTACCAAAAATGTTTAGGAATCCGGTAACAAAAAAGGAAACTTCGATACAAGCTTTCTGGGATATTTTGGGAAATGTGGGTCTTACTCGCAGTCATCGATTTTATCTAAGACGTGATCCAAATGTACAATTTTTGAGAATTGCTCAGCTTGGTATAATACACGAATAGGTAATTACACATACACACACAGATTCATACAAAAAATCCACCGTGACCATTTCCATACAATATGGTCACGTGACTTGTTGTATTCTGGGTGCTTAAACAAGTTGCCAATCGCTAACGCTTAATCGTCAATCGTAAACAAAAGGCAGCTTAACTGTCTTTGTCGCACTAATAGGAAATAGTGACAGAGAGGCAAAACTACGATACGCTGCTAATTGCAGCGATTGTCAACTTGGCTAAGCATCCTGGCCATTTTTTCCGCAACTCGACATTCAAACGTGCATATTTTGAAGTTCCCAACAAACTGGGCCAGCGTTGGTCACGTGACTTATCGTAATTATCGTAATCGTATACCTACAATTGCAGAATCGCATCTTGGCAAGGCCTGATGATGACGTGACATGAAACGAGTTCTTACTGCCGGCACCACCGGGCAACAGGGATATTTTGGGAAGTGTCAAAATCCAGGCGAAGGTGCGAGAGGTATTCTTAAAAGACGGTAGGTACCTATGCTGCGACCATATATAACATGGACGTCTAACGCCAGCTCAAAACTGCCCCCAAAAACTTGTTCAATTGTACCAAGATGGGCAGGACATAGCGCTTTTCTTAACACCGCGCATATTTCGGCGCAATATCTTTGACAAATGTTTATAGGAATATTGGCAGGGTGCAAAGCGGGTGGAGGGGGTAGCCGAAACAATCGCCGCGCTCGCTGCGGCTAAAATTGACATTATGGTCGCCGACTTCAGCTGTCAAATCCATACTGCAGCAAATATTTTCTCATCGTTTTCAGATAAATATTTAATATGGGCCTAGTAAGGTGTGTTATTGTTAATTGTAATAACACCAAGAAGAACAGTGACTGTAAATTTTACCGATTTCCAAGACCATTCATCGAACATTGATGAAGTAGGTATATAAGTGCTGCAATGTGCTTGCATTTCCCACTCTTATTATAAACGCAGTCGCACGATATACTCTCTACATGAGAATTGGTGTTTAGCTGTAAGTAAATTTATTTGTTAGAGAATAGAAAAAACTTTTATTGAACGGTATCGAAACACAAAAATCGGCTTACATAATGCTTACAAACAAAGTTGTCTTGTACGCCGTTGCTGTCACTGAAGCTTGGCGAACCACTCGGGATTTGATAATACGGGACATGTCTTCTTGGCGAATATCTTCAACCTCGAGAACATGCCCAGCTTGCACCAATTTCATCCCTTTATACATCGTCTCCGGTTGGAAAACGATGTCGTGCGTGATGGCACGAAACCCCGTTTTAGTTATGAGTAGGCTCATTTCTAACTGAAAACAACAATATTAATCTTATTAGCAATAATGTTACTGACTGCAATTGTCCAAAATTGCCTTATATATTAAAATAACACAAAATTTTATTAATATTTTTCAAAATATTTATTTACTTCCCGCTTGAAAGCGGCGACGATAATGTCTAAAATGGCCACCTGTCAATGGCGCTGTCATCGCGCACGGTGCCAATAGCCAATCAAAACTTTGATGGACCGATCACAACTATTTTTAAATGGCGGTTTAAGTTTTTATAGGTTGATAATGATATTCATTACCGCGCTTCATTGAAGAGGGGGTGACACTTGTCAACTACAATTAAGGACCGTTTTTGAAAGGCAATTTAATATGGCGTGCGGCTTCCATGTTTTGTTGTTTCAAAATAAAAATCACGATTGCGTCAATTGACTATGCAAAGTTTTCCGAAGGTATGAATATTATATTTTTCCCTGATAGCCGTTTCAGGGAAAAATATAATATTCGTACCTTCAAAAAACTTTACATAGCCAATTGAAAAGTTACAAAGCTATTCATACAAACTACCTATATGGTATACCTACTCTGTCCGAGCAACCTTCGGCAGTAGTAAAAGGGGGCAAATTTAAAAGATATAGGTTCGTATTGTTGATCGTCCACAGAATATTTAAAATTGTCGCTCTTTTTTTAAAGGACGACAATTTTAAATATTATTCTGTGGTTAAAAGTTTTATTTTCTGAAATTAAATTAGCGAATGAATACAATGTTAAATTTTCTTTTTAATCAAACCTTAAATTGACAAATTAAAATAATCGTGCGTTCTAGCCTCCTCGCAGACGTTTAAAGCAAGAATTTTGTTCTTAAAAAATACAATTGGGTCGAAAAATTTGTGCCTTGTGTGGCAGTTTGCCAATTTAAGGGTTAAGGCCTTTGCTTATGTACAGATGTGTTGCAATCGACCCTATAGCCTTTCATGGGTAGTTATATCCGATTATTCAGTCGCAACAATTAAGTCATTACCATTCCCAAATTATTGACGAACTGCGTATAAATAGTGGAGTCATTTTCGGTTATCTTATAGCAGACGCATGTTTGTCTGCTATTCTGGCATAATAGTCTCGTTTGCTTTTATAAAACGGTAAATAAAGTGGTGATGGTAATGAACAAAAAAACGCGTAACAAAATCGCATAGAAACACCGTCATAGGCCACATAGCAACACATTACTTCTTCTTCTACTAGGCTAGAATAATAATAATATTTATGGACCTAACACCTGCACGTTATCAACTAACTGATGTTTTGAAAACAGGCACGTTTTGCTTACAGATCGCAATGAAGGCACACCGACTGAGATTATCTGTCGTTGGCAGGAACAGTTTAATAATGATATACAGGGTGAAATATGATCATAAACAACATTATAGGTACCAATTGTCAGTAGCATAAAAAAATAAACAAATATGGCTTACTTTCTATATCTATAGCATTTTGACGTTTTTGGCATATCGTAAAACACGTTCGTAGATATTTTTACGTAAGCAGTAATAAATACCAATAATTTTAACTAAATATTTTTAGGTTCGTATTTAAAACCATGATAGTGTTTTAAAAGTGCGTGATTATGGAATTATGCAAAAATTTGGATTTGTTTCCTTTTTAAATTCTATTGACGATTGGCATGTACAATTGTACATACATATGAACAGAACAGAAACATATGCCTAAATATGAGTCGTGAAAAGAACTACGTTGTTCCGACAGCAGAAATAACGATTGGGCCATTGTCAGCCAGAAAAACAGAAGGGACACACTCGGTAAGTAATCACTTATTTTGTCATTGTTTTATTGTCAGTCTGATATATCGGAGCGGCCTGGGAACCCACAAATATCTGAGCAGGGTGCTTCAATTGTCAAGTTGCCAATCGCTAACGCTTAATCGACAATCGTAAACGAAAGGCAGCTAACTGTCTTTATCGCACTAATATGAAAGAGTGACAGAGAGGGAAAACTACGATACGCTACTAAGCGTTAGCGATTGGCAACTTGGCTAAGCATCTGGCCTATTTCAGCATAATTACAAGTGTGACAATAGTAAAATATCACTGTTACTGACGTCACAGGCCACCGTAGTCTACGGCTACCGCTTACTATCGGACGGTCAATGTGCTTGTTTACCACCAACATAAAATTATAAATATCGTTAATAAACTAAGTTTTATTTTCCAAAACCCGTGACAATTCTCGCAAGGTTTAGTACAATTTTCATTAAATCTGGACATGAGGTTCGGCATAATGTCAGAATTTCGTTACAATTGTCGTGTTTTTTGTGACAATTGTAAATATTGCTTCGCAAAAAAGTAGTTATTTGCTGCTGATTTATTTAATGTGGAAATTTAGTGCGGGAACGCACTACATTTTATGTTGGTGGCAAACAAACGCACGGCCCTTCCGATGGTTAGCGGTAACTGCAGCCTATAGACGCCCTCGATTGGAGAAATAGTATAAATTTACAATTGTAGCACTTATCATTGCGGTGAAATTGGGGCCAGGCCTCTACTGTCATAGTATTGAAGTGCTTGTACAGATATTTTGAGTACCGTGACTGTATTTAAGCAGTAAAATTTCGAATACAAATACTTACAGTAAAAGTGAACTACATCAACTGTCCGTTTTGGAGTCTATTTTAAACGGTTTTCCATTTATAGACACGATTTTATCACCCACGTTTCCTGCCGACTCTCGTAAAGTCGCCATCAGATATATCGTTGCGTCTGGAGCGATCAAAAATATCTGAACACGCCTGTATCGTAATGGTAATAAAGGCGTGTTTAGATATTTCTGAACGGTCCGGACGCTACGTCCCTTCTGATGGCGATTGTACCTACTATGTTCGGTAGACTCAATATACAAGGTGCCCATGAGGAAAGGGAAAAATTCTAACAGCTTATTCCTGATATTAAAAGAAGCAAAAAATGTTAAATGAGATTCGATCAAATCAGATAAAAAAAATTTTTTTTAATTTTTTTTTGATGTTTTGAATGCCTTAACACACAAAAAAAGGATTTTATTAATGAAACTATCGCGGTAGGTAAAGGATTTTATTAATGAAACTCGCTATATAGGTAATTGAAGATTTTTTGTTAATTTGATGTCTGTCAATTACCGAAGTGTGACAAGACTAAGACAACATGGTAACAAAACCGTTTCCTAAAATGCGTTTATTATAGCGTAACGGTCTAAAACGGTTTTAAGAAAAAATCGAATTTTCTCTTAATAGAGACAACAGAAAACTTCATATGACATTTTTAACTTCAAATTTGGTCAAAAATCCGCTGTTGAATTTTTTCCCTTTCCTCATGGGCATGCAGTATAACTGCCAAGAGCATGTCGGGCCATGCTCGGTGTGGAGTCCCGTAGTTACCTAATCGAAAATGGCTGCGCCGATTACGTTCGAAATAGTTTTATTTTTAAAGTATTTTATTATTCATGTTTCTTTTCATATTTTTCGGACTCACAGATATAAAAGTTTGAGGGGGGTACATTTTTTGTTTTCTCCTGTCAAATAGGTCGATTTGTGTAATTTTTTTAACTTGAGTGCCACATGAGTGTTGCCTAACCTTGCTACCAATTACGCGCAAGTTCGATTTTATTCGCGAGGTCGACATTGACTTCGATTCGCCATTGTCATTGGGACGAGATGCGGGTAGATTATCTTGTCACGTACCTATCTAAAAACAGTAGATATGACAATTGAGTGTCTACCTATAATAAATATGTATACTTAATCTATTATAGTTATAAAACTAGTAAAACATTGGAAATTAGGTTTTCATAAAAGTGCCCTATAAATATTTTTTAGAATTTATACCTACTTCCATAGAATAAGTTCTCATTTTTAATATATGACATTAAATGCGACTTTTCCATTCTTTTTTAGTCTTGGTTCATTATATTTGATTAATTTATAACAAAGTAATTTTTTTCGTAATGTATGGGGCTTTGGGCTTTACTTTCAAAAGTGTGCAACCTTTAAACGTTGTCCAATCTCAATAAAATTTTATATATATCATTTTTATATCAGAGAAACTCAGGGCGTGAGCAAAGTCAGGGGAAAATATCACAATTTTTTTTCATTCATACAAAAGTGAAACACCCTAATAGATTAGTGTACTATATGTAAACATCCAATCATGGCCTAAAATTAAGTAAAAAACCGGGATCTAGGTTACTTTATAAATAATACCATATTAAGGTTATAGTAAATTCACACACGTGCTTAAATAATAAAATCCTTTTTTTATATTTGACGATAGAATCTACTTTCCCAAGTAATTTTAGTGTTGGTTCATTATTTTTTATGAATTTATAACAAAGTATTTTTTTTCGTAATGTATGGGGCTTTAACTCCACTTTCAAAAGTGTTGCAACCTCTAAACGTTATCCAATCTCAATAAAATTTTAAATATATCATTTTTATATCAGAGAAACTTAGGGTGTGAGCAAAGTCAGAGAAAATTTCACAATTTTCAAAAATGAAACACCCTAATGTATAGTATCAAATAATTTATCATATTTTAGGACATTTTCATT
>JALPQI010023103.1:0-20713 GCA_025490895.1 Thaumatotibia leucotreta
ACTACCTCTTTGTCGTAACTGTCAAATAACATGCTACATTACAACTATATTCTGTTGTAAAGTCATTCTAGTTTCCAGATTAATTGAAGTAAGTAGCGTAAAAATGCAAGAAAATATAAAGTTGTGTACTTACAATTGTATTATTTTCATAGACAGAGATCAATTTCACGTGTAATTTATTATATTTTAGATAACCCGTTACAATTGATAGGAAATAAAACCAAACATGTTAGGTATGTATATATTTTAGTCAGCTTAGTGTTGTGAAAAGAAGAAAACATATATCTAAAAATTGCTTTTAGAGCAACCTGAGCCCGAAACAAAAACATATATTAAGAAAGAAATTCTGGATAAGTAATCTAACTGCCTCCGCGAAGATCTATGACCCTTTTTGATAATACTCGTGCTATTCAGACCTGCAGTCAAAGGAACTATCGAATCCTTAGGGAACGAACCACTGACTGAAAATCTACATTTGTAGCCCAAAAAATGGTTAAGAAGCGCTGAGTTAGTGCAAGCCATTCAAATCGACTGGAGATTATGAAGTGTTTCCTATATTATCAAAACGAAATCAAGGCGTCCTCCTTCCGCACCTGGCCAATATTTCGGGCAAGCATTGCATTGGGGTTTATACTGAGAAAATGGACTAGTGTCAAGGTACGCTTTATACCAAAAAGCAGGAAACACGAGTATAGATAATACTCGTTCTAAGTCCTTCAAACCTATTAGTCTAACATCTTTATTTCTTTCACTACTTGGTGGCAAGATTGCTAAGTCTAAATCAACATGTTTACCAAAAACTACCCTACTTGACCTGGTCACAAGGTCCATAAAAGTAAGTAAGTTAGTAAGTAATTCTTTACTGCACCAGTAAGAAAATAACAGAAAGAAACGAAATAAAAAGAAGCTAAGCACGCGATACAGGTTACCAAAGAGAATAAGCAAACAAGTCAGTGTGAATTCCTTGATGTCGAAGGTGCTTTCGATAATAAACTCACAGAAACCATCCTTAATGAAATTAAATCAAAGGGATGAAACCACGACTATATGGGTCCGAAGAGTGTTCTCTAACAGAATAGCTACTCCAGCCCTCAATATAACTGAGTATTAATTTCACACAACGACAGGGTGTTCTCAGTTTTTCAACAGCCTGCATAAACCAACTTGAAAGCCTGGGCTTTCGGGAATAAAACAAGCACATCGAATGAAATACCCTCAAGATACAAATGGATCAACGACCAGAATGATTGTCAAAAATGGCACCACAGGTACAAGTAGGTGAGAGGCCTAAGGTCAGGGTTTGCATGAGCACGAGCAAAATGGCCTTCATTTTCTAGACAGAAGTCAATATTATGATGATTTTCGCGCATAAATATTACATTGTGTGTGGAAATCAATTTGGCCAGAAACCTAAAAACCAATATTATCTATTATCTACATCAACTCAAACAGTCAAGCTGCGATGCTCTCACTAGAATCCCTCAATGACAACTCTAGTCCAGTGCTGCAAAAATAAATTAAACGCCCTTGACTTTAATGAAGTTACACTTAGATGGGAATTAGGATATTCCAATATTGTTGGAAACGAAACAGCAGATGAGTTTTCTGGAATGAACGGCAACACACGCATTGTCAGCCCAGAGCTTTTCTATGGAATCACCAAACCGGAGCCATATTCTCTGCTGAACAAACTAGATATGATAAGATAAGATAAGATAAGAGCAATCGCACAGTTGAAGTCCATCAAAGAACCTCTCACTCGTAAGCTCTTATCCAAGGGTTCAATAACAGAAAACAATAAAGAGCTACTTGAGCTCAAAAGTAACAAAGCCTGTGAAGAATCGAGAATCCTAACTATTAACATATGTATAACAATCATGGGTAAGAAACAAGATGCAATATGTAGCTTCTGCCAAAAATCAGAGCAAACTACTGTGCAACGTTGCAACATATTGATTTAAACTATCAATTAATCTACTATGGACCTCCTCCTCCTCTGTTTCTGCAGACCACAAATGCATAAAAGAAGTATTCACCTAGGCAGACCTTATGATGTACACAAAATTACAGCCTTCAGAATCTGGAATGTTCTGGCCTCGGCAAGAATCAGTAATGACTTATAAAAAGGGCTGCGACAAAATGTCATAACTGCTCGGCGCGGCGGATATTAGACCAAAACAACAATAATAAAGATGATAATATGGCATATGTGCGGACCTTACTACTATAGCCCTATCTCTGACCCATGCAATGATCATAGCTCATTACACTTTTCAATAGCCTGCTGAGACTGGTTCACGGTTCACGTGTACTACAGAGTAAATTTCTCGAATTGGCAAAAGACAGCTAATTATAAATAAGCCGATGATTCCCAGGAAGATAATAATAAGATTGGGGCAGCTTGTGGCGAGCTGTTCGGCAATAGCGACATCGTCTCAGGCATGTTTTCGTCGGTCGGAGTGGAATCCAAGAAGAACTGTAGGACTCGGCTTGCCTTGATTGGCCGTTGGCCGTCCAGAGAGGAATCGTTAGAGCGATGTATATGCTCCAGGGGTGGAAGTGGAAATGTACGTGAGTCGCTTGTCGATGTAGTATCTATGTGGTAGTAAAAATACTGCTCTGCCCTCACCCCTCTTCCTGAGACGCCCTGGGTCAAGTCGCGCCGGCACTGTTGCAAGTGCTATAAGAAACTCAACAAAATGATATAACGTACACAAAAAAACTTTCAAGATTTTTAATATCATCTTTTTTGAGGCGTAACTCTCATTCATGTACCGTGTTTAATGTAGTAACGTATACTTTATAAAATTAAAAGGTGAGTTACGACATCAAACATTAAAATTATTTTGATTTATATGAACATACGACTCAGTTTATTAAGAAAATAGAGCCATACTATCTTCGAAATTGTGTTGTAACGTACAAAAGTCTAAAATATTTGTCCCTTACGCCATTGTGAATTCAAAGTTTCGTATTTATTTCATCTGATAGAATGTCGTAAAGGCACCTTCTTTTGCTGTACTAACTAACCACATAGGGATTTAAGAATAAGAAGGATATACTACGTTGAAAATGGAAACGTTATCCCTTCAAATTAAAAAATTGACCCATACAACATTTTTTTTAAAGCAATATGAAGTTACGACAAAATAAATTCACTTCATAACTTCTTTATTTGAAGCGATATCAAAAAGTTAATTATACAGATCGATAGAGATTTTTTTTCTGAGTTCTATGCAATTCAAAGTGTACTTACGACAAAATGTCCCTTACGACATTTGAAATTTCCAGTGTCGATATCATTTATTTACTCAGACAACAAAGATCCACTATTTAATTACTATTACTTAAAAACTATGTTAGTAAATATACACAGCAACGGACATGGTATTTTTAATTAAGTGTTGCATTATTGAGCACTCACTCCTTAAGGCTACAGTCCTCAAGAGGCTGCTTTTGTACTATGAGTTTTTTTTCTTTTATGCAATTAAGGTTAAATAAATAAATATGGCGTAACTAGAGTATCTAGCTAAAAGCAGCCTCTATCTAGGTACAGTATTTGTAAGATACATACGAAGAATTCGATCTCTGATTCCTTCAGAAAACATAGATCTCAACAAATGCTTACAAATGCATGCCGGGGCCGGGAGTCGAACCCGCGAGGAAATTAGGACGGTGCCTTCCCATTCTGGAGAGGTGTTTCATCAAAGTCGATTTGCAAAGTGATCGGGTGTGGCTATAGTGGCTCCAGGGTTAGCCTTCATCATCATCATATCAGCCGAAAGACGTCCACTGCTGAACATAGGCCTCCCCCAAAGATTGCCACAATGACCGGTTCTGCGCCACCCGCATCCAGCGGACTCCTGCGACCTTCACCAGGTCATCAGTCCACCTTGTGGGGGGCCTACTCCTAGGGTTAGCCTTACTACAGATTTATCCCAAGGACCCTGCAGAATTCGTGATTTGTATAAGTTTTTTGCCTTAAGAAATATCTTAATTATACATATTCACAATTAACTTTGAATAGTATGTAGGTGAGGTCAGCCGTGTGGTGACGGCAATAAGAATATATTTGTCACCACCTCAACTCCTCACCTCATGCGGGTGTCGTAAGAGTCGACTAAGGGATTGAAGTGTCACTGACCATTATTTGATAAAAGATTGATGATGGACAGCAGCGTCATCATAGTGGACACATTACTGCGATCGCCAATCCGCTTGCTCAGCGTGGCGATTATGGGTATTTTCCTCCTAATGCGTTTATACGCATAGTTAATAGGAGAGGCCTACGTCCAGCAGTGGACTATCATAGGCTAATGATGATGATGAGTATGTAGGTAGATATTGTTTTATTAGAAGCCGCTAATAAATGTTTGTCCCTTTCGGTCTTAACAATGTGTCCATAAGAGCAAAAGCGACTAACAATTTTATTATTAGCGGCTTCTGTTAACAAACGTTTATGAATAAGGGGGTTATATAGATTATAAGATAATAATTAATATAATAGTGACTGTAGTGTAATGCCATGCGATAAATAAGTATGTTTTTGGTCTTCTAACATTTAGAGTGTCGTATTACTTCACAAATCGCAGTTACGCGTTATAAATATGTAGCTTGCTACGAGCTACGCCACGCCGTAGCTCGTAGCAGGTTACGAAAACGACGTTTTTTCTATCTATTCAACCATGTTGCAACGTCGTGTTAACATGCAAAGATCGCATGTTAACACGACGTTGCATGTTTACGTGTTTTCTTTCTTTTTTCTCTTCTTCTTCGCACTTTATTTTTTTCTTCCTGTTTCTATCCATGAAGGTCTATGCCATAGTATTTCTATTCGAGAATCATTAATGAGCGATATTAACTATCGGCGACCTTTATGGATGCAAATAGGGAGTGTGTTGTCATTTATTATTTTGTATCAGTAAAGAACTATGTATTTTTTTTTACTATTATTGGAATTGTTATGTATAAGTATAAGTTTAATGTTACCGCAAGTTCGTAAAAGACATATATGTAAGTTGTGGTTACCTATAATTGGATAAGCATCAGCCACGAACTAATGTAAATGTATTTATAGTATGTAAGATGTGTTATCTTATCTGTTGCTAATCCTTAATAAACCAAAATTAAAATAAAAAATGTTTCTGGATATTCGAAAAATTTCCTCTCCTGTCTGCTCCGCTAATTAATAATTTACTGCTCCGTTTATCCTACCGCCTCCGCTCCGCTTACCGCCCCGCTCTCCGCTCCGCGCGTCCCTGTCCTGCGGCGAATCGGTCCGAGTACTTTATCAACATCAGGGCGACGCCATCCGTCTCCGAAGCGAAGATAAAACGAAGGACTCCACACCTACAGCTGTTATAACATTAGAATAGCTTGGATGGCACCTAGGTGCTGAAAATATCTTCAGATAAGGATTTTATCTGAATGAAGTGTCTAAACGTAAGTAGTCACCAATCTGTTAACATTGCCAAATCGAGAAATCTCTCTTGCTTTGTTTCGGTACTAGAGAAAGGGATAAGGTCAATGCGGGTAAGATCGTCTATCAGAAAAGTCCATTCTACCAACTGATTGCCACCCCTAACTCAACAATATAAGACGCATATGACGGACTATCCCACATTGACCTTAGTAAGTATTTAAATGGGCCATTTTTTTTAAGTTGTCCCCCCACATTGTTTTTGGATCTGGAAAATGTATGATTTCCACTCAAAACCGCGAGCTCTTTTGATCCTTATAAGATAAATATTTTATCCTAAAGTTTTTTCCCATTCGGTTAACATTTTGTCATACATTTACGTACGTAGGCACACTGGTCTGTTGACCCCACCACAGCTCACAGCTGGCAAAGCAAAGGGTCTAAATAATTCCTGCCCACGTTTTTGTTGCGTGGCCGCTAGGCAAAGGACACACAAGTGATACTACATGAACACCTCCTAGTGTTAAACACCTTATTACAAACGTCATACACACGTGTTGCTTGTGACAAATAATAATCAATAGATATATAGAAGAAAGGGTTACCACCTCATGCTCGCATTTGTTCCTCTTTGAAAAGCAAAGGCTCTGAATAATTGCTGCCCAAGTTTTTGTTTAGCACCGCCTTAAGCGGACACACGAGCGGCATATATGACATGAACGCCTCACAGTTAACATTTAACACCTCATTATGAAGGTCAAATGGTCCCACATTTGTATTACTGTTGGCAAAGCAAAGGGTCTGAATAGTTGCTGCTGTCCTGTTTCATTAAAAGGCTGGCAAACGACGCTCACGGAAGAAACTCTAATTAGTAGCTAGTTAACACCTCATTAGGGTTAAAACGGGTCGCAACGGTATACATACAGTGTGTTAACATTAGGCAGGCTTCTATTGAAATCGAGGATTGAGATGCAGATTTTTAGCCAAACCGTGAGTTTTATTTGATTAAACATTCTAATATTAAATGTTATTAATTTTATAAGAAAAGTCCAGCGAGAAGCAATGTATTTCAAAATTAATCGTTAATTAGCGCTTGACGATGACAGTCCGCAGCCATCCGCAGCGTTTGACAAGTAAGCAGGACACGCGATACGTTGATCGTTTAAAGGAAATAAATTTAATTGTACAAGTAAATTAAATAAATAAATATTTTGAGATATCTTACACAAATCAACCTAGTCCCACGGTAAGGCATCAATTAAGGCTTGTGATGTAGGTACAGTCAAGGGCATTAATATATAATATATATTATACACTTCTCCATACTGATCCCTTACAAATGTGTCTATATATTAATGCACTCGACTGTACCAGGCGACGATATATAAAAGATAGATACATATAGATACTTAAATACATACATAGCCACGCCCAAGAAACAAATATTTGTAATAAATAAATACATAATTAATGCCCGGGATTCGAACCCGGAACCTTCAGCTTCTTAGGCAGGGTCATTACCAACTAGGCTACAGAGGCTGATAGCTGTCGACTCTTAATGCTTGATAACGATTGCCAGTTATGCGTATTATTACCCATTTTCGTAAAAGTCTGGGTCATGGTAACACACTGTATACATACTCGTATGCACATTGCACAGTCATCATCATCATCAGCCTATGATAGTCCACTGCTGGACGTAGGCATCAGCTATTAACTATGCGTGCGTATAGACGCATTAGGAGGCAATAAATGCCCATAATCGCCACGCTGGGCAAGCGGATTGGCGATCGCAGTAATGTGTCCACTATGATGACGCTGCTGCCCATCATCAATATTTTATCAAGGAATGGTCAGTGACACTTCAATCCCTTAGTCGACTCTTACGACACCCGCAGGAGGAGTTGGGGTGGTGATATATGTATTCTTACTGCCGTCACCACAAGGCTTCACATTATTCGCTACTAACTAGTTCAAAAGACGTTCACTTTGAATAATAATTTCACGTTTTTGAGTCACAGATGCACAGACAATGTCTAATTAGGTGCTCGTTTTCTATTATAAAGTCAGCTGCTGTAAAGTGAGATAAATAACGTGTCACATAATAGCAATGTACGAGTATTCTACGCTGAGGTTTCTACTCAGTGTCGTTGTAAGGGACGGAGCTAAAGGAGCGGAGTACTTGTAATTGGAAATTTCTACGTTTTCACTAGCACTAATTAGTTTATACAGTGAGTTCCATGATTAAATATACAGTGTGTAAATCTACTACGGGCGATCAATTATACCAGGCATGGGATTCATTAGTGTAATCATGGATTACAAGGTTTTTTTAAAGTTACTCTTAATTACGACCCCAAAGATATTTTTTTAAGATTATCGGATCAGCAATGTAGGTACGAACATTTGTTATTGTTGATATGACAGTTATGTTATCTGTTTTTGTAATTAGCTGTCAACGAGTGTTTAACTCGCGTATATTGCTCTACATTGCGCGCCGAATTATTTTTTATGGAAAATTTTGTTGCTCTAATTTTAAGTAAAAGTTATTTGAATGTACTTATTATGTCGTAAACTAACACCAGTTAAGAGCTTCGCCCGTATTAGACTTACACCCTGTATGTCGTAGGTTAGATAGGCTACAATACCGGGAGCGGTTGTAGATTGTGATATGAATGTGTTGCGATGGAACGTAACCTAACCGACTTCAAAAAGACGAAGGTCTCAATTCGACTGTGTGTTTTTTTATGTTTGTTACCTCATAACTCCCGACTGTGTGAACCGATTTTGATGATTCCTTTTTTACTGACTTACTTACCAATTGGTTTCATTTTAATTTGGTCAAATTCTGATAATGATCCATGAGAAAACCATATAAGTCATTCATTAAGCATGGCACGAAAAATAGACGAAACTCAATGACTCGCCAACCGACTTCGATATATTTTTTAAACGACTTCAAAATAAACCGAGTTGGTCCCGTTGGCAATAAGTCGGGGTGATCTTGGAGAAAACCGTTGAAGTCGGTTTTCTTAAATTCCGTAAATCCACCTAACTAAATCGAATATCTTCGATTAGGTGTAACTTTTATATTAATCGTGTTGAGCTACTCGTATCCATGGGCCAAAACTTCTCATTCATAATAAAAAAACTGGAAAACTGTGATTCCTAAAGGTGCATTCTGACCAAACGAGCATTCGCTATACTATCCCCCACTCTACGAAATCAACGAAACACGTTTTGTGTAACGATCGAATTTCGTAGAGTGGGGGGATAGAATAGCGAATGCTCGTTTAGTCAGAATACACCTTAAGACTCTTCGTTCTAAAGAAATTAGTTAGCTGTGCATCTCAAGCCCTATCGTGAACAAAACAGTGTACCCCAGCCTTACAAAGAACAAATGCAGGTAGTTGCCTCGCGTACACTAATAAACACGTTGTAGTGTTACTCGCGCACCGACGACTCCGCCGAGCGTCCCAGCTCTAACAGGTCACAAAGCCGGGACCTGATTCTGAAATGTACCTACAGATCGTACCATTTAACATCCTCCGTGGTAACATTTACAGCCCTGAGATTTTGAAAAAACTAAGTTTTTTTTTATACCACATCGGTGGCAAACAAGCATACGGCCCGCCTGATGGAAAGCAGTCACCGTAGCCTATGGGCGCCTGCAACCCCAGGGGTGTCACATGTTGCCGAAGAACATGTATGCCAATAAGAACTTGTACACTCCTCTTTTGAAGAACCCCATATTGTAGTCCATCGGGAAAACCTCGGCATAGCTCATTCCACAGACAGACCGTCCGCGGGAGGAAGTTCCTCTGAAACCGCACGGTGTTTTTGTGCCAGAGAGATACACTGAGCGGCGGAGGCCACGGCTGCTGGTGCTGGCAGAGCCAACTGGTAGCACTAACCTGCTCAGTGAGGGGCCTTTAAGCCGAGCCATTCGTGTTCCGAGGCGGTGTCAAGGTATTTTGTCCTTCACTAGTAGGTACCATACCTATATATTGATTTAAACTTTCACGATTATCGCTCATATTTTAAAGACAAACGGATCTTAATCGTGTAAGCTTACGTTTAATTATATCCTGACGTTTCGGGCATGACGTTACACCCGTGGTCGCAGGCAAACTGGCGAGAGAATGTATCAACACCTTCGAGCTGCGCGGGTTTTTCGAACTACTCGCACTTGATCTTGATTATTCACTTCTAGGCTAGGCTTATCCCTAGGCCTACACGCTCACAACATCCAATGGCTTTAAAATGGATGTTTCACCACGCTTACATTTGTAAATCACGGGATTCCACTCGGACGAGATTCCTTGCCCCTCATTTTGATTAAAATTCCGATGTTTCTTAATTTCAATAGCTCCACGTACTTTTCGGCTATGATGTATAGGTACGCTCGGTTGAGAGGACTTTCGGGCTATGGAGCTCAGTCCAGTGGTTAGGTCCGGACTCCAACAAATGCTCGGCCACAGCAGACTTATTCGTTTGACGCTTCTTAACAGCCGTGATATGTTCCTTGACCCTTTCCGCTATGGTGCGTTTGGTTTCCCCAATATCGCACCTTTAGTGCAACAATGACCTAATTTCCTAACTATTTTTTAGGACATTGGGTCATTGTTGTACTAAAGGTGCGATATAGGAACTACCACAGCTACAATCGATCTTATTAAACGCCCGGTGTGTGATAAGGTAAAGCATCCTTAGGCGACCTCAGATGGCCTTTGATAACGGCATGTAAACGGTTGGTATGGAATACTTATTCAACAAAAGTGTACAACTATATGGTATCATTGATGGGTAAGGCCGCGGATTTTGACGAATGTGACACAGACATAACATAAAAAAAATACGTTACGTTACCATAAAACGCAACGAAAGTTACTATAAAGCTCAGCTCATACTGGTATGAACTCTGATTAAATAAAGGTCGTAAAAAAAAAAACATATTTTTATCACTAAATAGTTGTTTTAATCAGATATAATAATCAACCCATATAATGTAATTTCTCATACTTAGTAATTACTTAAATTAACAGTATTTATAAATGTTTTAATGCCATAACCTTTGGAACTAAATAAACTAAATAAATCACCATAAATGCTTAAATGGAAATTGATCTGTTATTAATTAACACTATTAAACGCGTTAATAAATTATACTGTATTTCATTAGCCCTAGGGGGTAAAATTACCCACTGGAAAAAGCTAATTACTTAAAAAAACGCAAATCAAAATACCTAAATAACAAAATAATTTGATTTGTTTCGCAAACACTTGTTACAGTATGCTGTCATTCAAAATCAAATAAAACTCATTGAAATCAGTAAATTTCTGTGTGCACTTCCCTTTACCACATATTTTCGTTACGTAACATAAAAAATACGTTACGTTTTGTAAAAATGTAACGTATTCGTAACATAAGTGTAACGTATATTTGAAAAAAGGTTGATTATCTTGGTAAATAATTGCAATCTGAACATAATAATACATGCTACTGACGTTTGAAACTAAACCCTTTCGTATGAAAAAACAGCCGTTTAATAATAATCACTACTTTCCGTAAAAATCACACTACCACTTTAGACGTTTTTTGCTAAAACTTTCGCCGCGTGCACTGTGACAACCATTTGTTAACGAATTAATGGGAGTGAGTGTGCCTATGGGCGTTGCCCTACTAGAATAAGAGTTCCTAGTGTCGATAAACAAATTTCTACGAACATTGGCTTAAATATGACCTTAAAAAAGCGTTACGAAAGTATCGTAACGTAAGCTTGGAATTGGTGACCCAAAAAGTAAAGGGAAAGAAAACAGTAAAATTGTTCACATATCATAAGTCCTTAATGAACGAAGCAATCGTTTATCATTCTAATTTGGTTTAAAATCAAACATTTAATGCTGACAAGTCTAATAATATGAAAAAAAAAAGGTTTTAAGTACTCGTAGTCGAAAAAATTACTCGCCTTATGTTACGTTTTTGGCAGAAATATTTATTTATTAATTTTAAATAAAGAGCTAAATTAGCTATTTCATTTAATTACATGTAACTGAGCATAGGGGAATATTTTAAAATTGATCGGAGTTCTCTAGATGTTGTCAGTTTTGTTTTATGAGCAAGACAAATTTTAAGCTCCGAATTCGTCAAAATCCGCGGCCTTACCCTGATAATAAGACACATGCCACGTGACCGACAGTCGCAGTGGGTTTGTATTCATCGGGTCGTAAAGATCACAAAAATCCAGTATTTCCCCGACGCACTCATATCGTTTAACCGTGTGGTGACGGCAGTAAGAATACATTTGTCACCACCCCAACTCCTCCTGCGGGTGTCGTAAAAGTCGACTAAGGGATTGAAGTGTCACTGATCATTATTTGATAAAATATTGATGATGGGCAGCAGCGTCGTCATAGTGGACACGTTACTGCGATTATGGGCATTTACCTCCTATTGCGTCTATACGCATAGGAGAGGCTTACGTCCAGCAGTAGACTATCATAGGCTGATGATGATGATGACTCGTATCGTTTTGGAATGAAGTCCTTGCACATGCGCCGTTATAACACTAAGCACAAAATACTGTCACTAAGACAAAGAGGGATTCAGTGCAATTCAAATTGTAACAACTTGTTACCTTTTTGACATGAACACTAGGATATTAGATCCTGTGGTATTTACGTAGGGAACTTTTAGCGTGCTGCCACAATGTTGCGCCAGTAATGAAATATGGCGGTTGAAAGTGTTTCGGCTGTGATTCGTTTGTTTTGTAGCTTACAAACGCGGCATGTTGTTTGGTGGATTCTCTATTTCAGAGGTTTGAAGCAGCATTTTACTGTTACTCGTGTTTTAATTGCGTTAAAAATCTGGGAACATTTTTATTGCTAGTATATCGTCATCAGCCTATCTGAGGTCACTGCTGGACGTAGGCCTCATCTATTAACTATGCCTATGCATTAAGAGGCAAGCTGATTGGCGATCGCAGTTGTGTGTCCACTATGATGACGCTGCTTATCATCATCTTATATCGATGATGATCACGATCACTTCAACCCCTTAGTCGACTCTTACGACACCCGCGGGAAGAGTTGGGGTGGGACAAATATGTTCTTACTGCCGTCAAATGTTGTTGTCGCTGATTATCATGTCCCTTTTTCACCATGGTGACGGGTGCGACATTTGTAAAATATCAATGTTACCGAAGTCATAGGCAATAGTTGTAGCTTACCTACTATCGAGTTGTCCATGTGCTTGTTTACCACTAACGTTGAATTATTTATGAAAACATTTTTGATATTTTCTGAAGGTCAAGAGGACTATTATCACAAGGTTTAGAAGAATCTTCGGTAATTCTTGACATTGGGTTCGGCTTATGCCGGAATTATGACAATAGTCGTTGACAACCTAACGATTTACAATACCTATATACCAATATAGCTATTTAAAATCACCTTATATGTAGTGTGTGCGAAAAGTGCCACTGCATATTCTGTAATAATGCATGTGCTAATTTAAAATAAATCAAATTGAAATGAAATGAAGTGTGATTGACTACGACGTGTAAACAAAATCCGACCCCTGCACATCAATGTGACAAAGTGCAAAGATCCGAATTATATTTAAATCCCCGTCAAGATGGCGGATGCCCGGGGCACACATAAACTTCTCCTATAATCTTATCCAAAGACAATATCCAAGAAAAACTTACGGAGGTTTTTATGGAAGTCTCAGCCCGAGGCCCGAGGCGCCGGGAACTATCAATTTGTGTCGCTTTTTGCCGCTGCCGCTTTTTGTCGCACATAAATATGGCCCGTGTTTTGGTCGCTCGAGCTTGGGATAGTTTAAACTTTCAAGTGTGTAATGCAAGGGCTCTTTATTACAAGTCTTTGGATAGCCTAAAATATATACACCGTGGGCTGTTTAAACCCGAAAGATTTTAACCACGCATTTTTGATGTAAAAACCAACAAAAAATGTTATGTGACTTTTGTCATTTTTGGCAAAAAAATATTATTTTTTTTATTTTAGAATGTATTTTAACATAAAAAGTAAATGTTATTTATAAAACTAGCACTTACAATGAGTGTTAACGTTTTTTTTACAAAAACCTCATTTTTTTATTTCTCACTTTTTGACAATGAGGCTAGTGAGACTATTCTCCATAATGGCACCAACGCCGTTAAAAATACCTTTTGTACTGAGTATCAATTAGAAAATATGTTTTTTTTTCTATTGGTAATAACTCTGAAACTAGGCGATATCCAGAAAAGTTTATACGACATTATAGTTTCTGAATGTGGTCAGGAATACACTGTTAAAATTGGTCGGGTTTAAACAGCCCACGGTGTATGTATAGTTAAAGGGTAAAGCCCAAAGAAAATAAAAAACGTCAAATTTTTGTGTTACGAAGTAAAATTTTATGTAAGTACGTTTGGCCCTGAAAAAGGGCGAGCAAATTTTTTTTTACGATTTTTGAATTTGCCCCCTTTTACTACCGCCTGTTGGACAATTGACGCGATTTTTGTTTCGATTAAGGCCTTAACCAAGTTTTCGGTACGGTCGGCTCTAATTATATGTATACGATTTTGATCCTTATGCCTTTGACATACGTTCCAAAATGTATACATATTATTAGACGTGACTGTACCTACCCCAGATTACAAGCCGTAGCCCGTATAAGTCAGACGATTCGAAAATGCTTATTAATAAGCTTACTTGAATAAAGAATAGTTTTTTGATTTGAATTTAATCAAGCTTGCTGGGGACTAGGTCCATTTGTGTAAGATGTATCAAGATATTTATTTAACGAGTATCTACAGATCTTGTTAAAAAGTAAAGTGTGTCGAAGGCGCCTAGCCTTGTAAGGGATTGCATATACCCGAGAAAATTGACCGGTGGTTGCTAAGGCCGAGTGGCCGAGGGGTGCAGGCATAAGCCGCGAAAGCTGAGCACGTGGGTTCGATCCCCACCTCGGACGTTAAGTGATCTTGGTAGTTTTTCTTTGGTGTATCAGCCGAAAACCGTCCAATGTTGGAGATAGGCCTCTCCAAAAGATTGCTATGATTATCGGTCCAGCGGTCTCTTGTGAGCTTCGCCAGGTCATCAGCCCACCTTGTGGGGGGCATACCCACGCTGCTCCTTTCGGATCATGGTCGCTACTCCAAATCCCCCAACGGCCCAACTTTACTTATGCCTCCTGCCCCCTGGGGGAATGGGTCCCAATAAGGTGCTCCGGCATCTAGGTGGAACGGAAGAACAGGGTGCGCAGGGCACCTCGCAAGACTCTGTGTGGCACCGCCGAGTCGGTTAATCCTGGTCTTCCGGTTGCAACACCGAGTAAGGAGCTCTACGTGTCGCGCTTGCATTATTCCGCCGTGCCCAACGATGTGGTGGAGTACGTCCGCTGGAAGACGGGTTACTCGCTGAGGGTACAGCAGCTGCGGTCGCGCCACTACGTGCACTTGGGCTCGTTTGTGGTAGGTACGCATGCCGCGTCTGCTGCAGGACACCATCGCGAGTGCTAACTTCTGGCCGAAGGTCGTCGTGTTTCGGCAGTTCCGAGACTTCCGAGGCATTCTGCCAAATCCTACGCCGGATCAGACGACGCAACGGGGCCACGTAATTACGTCGCCTAAATCAAATTAGCCTTAGTTATGCTGTCAAACTTATTGGAATAAAAAAGAAAAAAATACATGCCGACTGCGGCTTAAGTACGAGTAATAGCGGTTCGGATAGCTCTATCGGTTATTTAGTTTTGCTGCGGATGGCCTAATTTCTCATACGATTTCGCATAGAAACTCTTAGCACAGCCCTCTGCATTGCCTTTTGTGAAATTTTGAGCCTTCTTATGCAATCGATAGTTTGTCCTAGGTAAACAAAGTCGTCTATGTTGGTTATCTAAAACTGCGTAAAAACGTTACAAACAAATTTTCTTTAACATATTCAATACCTAACGTTGTCGTGCAGGTATGCAAAATTTTTTCTTTAGTACTTATTTTTGGAAGTACACTAAAAATAAGTACAAAGTTGGAAATATAATTTGTGATAAATTACAAAAATACACAGAATTAAATTATTCAGCATTCTTTATTCGTTTACAAAGCACACAGACATTTTGGTAAGTAAAACGTGTAATACTACTTGAGTTGCTTGACAGTTATACTACCAGATTTTTAAGCAGTACATTCTAACATAAATAGTGCCGCCGTCTAGGCAGTCATCATCTCCGCAGTTCACGACTAGGGGGTTGAGTTAAATTCGGGCTGGCAAGGTGGTCATTTCCCCGACAAGTGCGTAGGTCCAAGCCGACTAACACTTTGTATTGTTCAGCACAAAGCTGCGTGAAAAACAAAAAATACATATTAAATAATTGTCTATAGGTACATATTAGCATTGTGATAGTCCTTATTAACTGACTGCAAAGATTTGAAACGAAGATTAAAGATAGTACCTACATTTTGCATCAAGGGAGGTAAGTTATCCGTTCGAATCCGTCATCTGAAATGTTTGTTTGATATTTGAACAGCAGCATATTGATAGTCTGGCTAATGAAATATTGCCCCAACTTTTGGCGGGAAATCCAAAAAACCTACGGCTTGTCACACATCCTGCCCTAGATTTTTTAATTTCCCAAAAAGTTGTGGCAATATTTCATTAGCCAGACTCTAATAGGTACATGTAATAATAATGCTCACATTTGGTACACGCACTACGTCGCCACCACGAGAATAATGTAGCGTGTCTCCTAAACGTATGTAGTCTTCAGTTCGCAGGCCTTTAAAAATAATTTAACGCAGTTATAGTAAAAAAAACAATAGTTGAACATGGAGGAACCCAATGTGTTATAGTGTGTATTTGCAAGCAGGGGTAGAGACTGCATGGCAGACGTCATTCTGCTATGCTATTCTCTTATTCACACATTCGACGCTGCGTTCGTCAACGAGCTCGACATCGAGACAGCCTTGTCTAAAATCCTAGCTGTTTTATTTGACATTAGGAATCGAGATTGTGGGCGAGTTCGTCGCTGTTTTTCGTTAGAGAATACGAAGTTCGTACATTAAACGTCAAACTCTCGACGCAGTGTAGTTCCAGCTCACGCCGCATTCTTCGCCGAGCACTAGTGTCGTTTGAAGTACATTAGTGAATACCATTTTTAGGCTCGACGCTGCCGCAGCGCTGACACAGCGCTGACAGCAAGGCGGTTTCCTTAGTGAATAACACTGCTGGAGCCGCTTCGACGTGCGACGGTGGAGGCACGAGACAGTGCTATACAGTACCGGACCGAGAAGAGTCATGGAAAATTATTAGCTCCAACACATTTTTTGACGTGATACCTTCCGCGTGGACTTGGTAAAACTGACATCGTACAACGCCATACAAAGACTCATGCACCCTAAAATTATATTTCAAGCGGGTCACTCACGAGTTTTATGTCCAACACTGTTGGATTCCTGCAGGACTATCAATCTTTACCTAGTAAATAATAATGATTTATTAATCTTATTTATTTAAGTGATATCTTTCTGTATCTTATGGACCAAATCAAATTGTTTTATTAAATATTTCCATTTGTGTTTTTAAGTAACACCAGAAAAAATACAATGTATCTAAATTATATTATAAACATAAGCTATGGTATACCAAAGAAATAAATTGATATATGACATCTAATATCGTCGTTATACTTAATCAAACTCGTATCTGCAACACTCATTTGATGCAAAAAACACCCGTAATTCAAATCAAAGCGAGAGAAAATTAAAATTTCCGTGAATTCGTTGTTGTAGAACCGGGGTCGAGTAATATAGCGACAATATTTATATTTTTGTCAATAATATACCAAGGAATTGCTTAGTGCAAGGGTAAGTAAGGGCGGCTAACTGCTCTGCAAGTGCGAGCAGCACGCAGAGCGCGAGCAGCGAGCGAGCGAGCGGCGACATGTCGGCGGCGGCGGCGGCGGCGGCGGCGGCGGCGGGGATGGCGTTCCGGCGCCGCCGACTCCGTTATATAGTTTGTGGCGGTAATCAGCAAAAAATATTTACAATCGGAGCCAATGGCATTACACACAATTTATCATGATCGTATTAATTCGTTTTCGGTAATAATGTTAGGGGACTGATAATACTCGTTACTAGGTGAAGTTTTGTTATTAAGTTCATTAAATTTATAGATACATCATGTATTAGTTATTTTCAAAACAGCAATACGGCCACAATCTTATGTATAATCCTAGATAAATTTTACTCAATCACACGCAAAACTGTTGCAAAATACCATACTTGCTGTCTAAGCGCGCCGTAGCGGGAGTAATAAAAAAGTGAAATTCCCTAGGGAGAGTAGGGAGTAATAGAAATGTACGTCATAGAATAATATTTCGTCTTAAAACTTATTTTATTGTCTGCAAGTGTGATGAAAAACATTGTATGCATCACGATCGGTAAGCGGAATAGATACTACTTATACGTACCTCCCTTGATCCACTATGTACTATTGTGGACCTGTGTGCTTGTTGTAGCAGCTAGCAGGGCTATAAAGTCAGATTTTTAATGAATCCCAATCCGCGTCAAAAGGACTTTTTCTATTAAACTGTTTTTAATCCACTTAATTAACCTGTTTTAAACCCTAGGAAGTTTTATCGTAACTCAACGCGTTCATGTGAATTACGTTCTAAATAAATGTACTGTGAGGATATGAAGTGGCTGGATATTTGTAGCAACTACGTTCCATATCAGGTCTTTGGTGTGTAAACGCCCTAATATATTTTGCTTATTTTGTGTAAGTAATTATCATGAAAATATTTCAGCGATTATAAATGCTGATAAAGACTGTTTAGTAATGAATATGATACAGCTATAAACACCGTTAGTTTTGGTTTGTTAGTTTAATTACTTTCATACTTTTCGGGTTTCGTAGCCAAGATGGCAAGAATGGACCCCTTATGGAATCGTCATGTTCACAACCGATTTGCTCGCAAACTATACGTTCTATCGTAATGAAATTTTATAAAAAATTGCCGTGTATAGACCGCTTTAAAATCATACATCCAAAACAGGCAGCCCTAAAATAATTTTTTGGTAGGACCTTCTCGATAATTCTCGATGTAGGTACATAAGCGTGTGGGAGATTGATGGAAATGTTTTTAATGACATAAAACAATATTTTTTAAAGATAATAAATATGTTTATTGCGTAGATACACAAAGAGTTATTTTACAGAGTCGGATTCGACCTCTTTCTCGAAATTGATACTTCCTAACTGAATAGTTTTTTTTTTTTTTTCATTTATTGGGGTAAACAAACAGTCACTACAAGGTAGACTGACAAATATTCTTATAAACAAATGTTTACAGTATGTGTGACCAACACCGTTCACCACATATTACACTTAAATAGTAATTTATACATTCGGAGCTTAGCGTAAGGGTAATACAAAGAGGTTATATTAAGAAGCTATATGAGACATACATAATAAAAGACATCAAGAAAACAAGTGAACATGCTCAGGTCAAGAGAACATCGAGTTTAAATATTCGATTTTCAATAAGTTTAAACTTATTACATTGTGTAGGTTAAGTCAGCCATCTTTGGCGGTATTTATATGAATTTTATTTAACTACAACAATATAGCCAAATCAAGACAGGAACTAAGAGGACATTGAGTTCACGAAATAAAAAAAAGAAGGAAAACAAGAAAATGGTTTTTTATGATACAAGTGTGAAAAGTAGGCCCCTCTCAGAACGAGTGTCGGTGACTTTAAAACACAGGCGCAATGAACGTTTTATAACCGACACCGAGTTAGAAAAAGGCCCACATCACACATGCGCATCATACAACATTTTACAATGCATTATGTGAGGAAAACCAGACTATCTCGGTAGTACCAACCAGGCCGTGCGGAAAATATGCACTACTAAAAAAGGTTGATACTTACAGAGGTTTACAACTACTCATCATATCAGTGATATTTTTTTTGTATACACCAACACTGCATCCAAAAATGTCTACCTGGTTAAAACATATGTTATAAGTGTGGACTATCCTGCGCAGAGGAGCGCGCTCACCGGCATTGGTGCGGCAGCGGCCGGTCACAAATAGCCGGTGCGGGCACCCCTCTCGCTGTCTACTACGATTAGGCACTTTAAAACTGAGCTTATTATTAAGGGCTATGCAATCAAATTGATTGTTACAGAGGCCATAAAGAACCATTGCTTCTAATAGTTTACGCCTGGAAACTAAATCTAACAAATCATATTTTTTCAGTAGTTGCGAATAAGATAATCTATTACGTAGTATTACGTAGTTGGCCTCTATTAGTCTCAATATAGTCGTCTACGAATCCGAGTTGTATTTAAAATTTTGTAAGAAAGTTACAAACAACATTTGTAACAGAACACTTGAAGCATATTAAAGATTGATTCACCAACATCCAATACAGTTGAATTGAACGTTATTCTTAGTAGTTATTCAGAATCGCAAACCCTGTTCTATGCAATATGAGATGGGCGAATTAACTTTTTTTCTGTATGTTATTGCCATGGACATAGTCACTTGAGTCACGCAGGTGTTATGCACAAATTATGCTACTTAACCTGTGCAAACATGCATTATTCTGGTGTTAATAAGGCCTTTTCTTAATGCGCTACCTACAACCATGGACTATAGGCAATATAGGCATGTCTGCATAATTTAAATAACAGCATTTTGCATAAAACCAACGTGACTCAGGTGACCGTAATCATCGTAATGACAGACAGAAAAAAAGTTATTTCACCAGATTATGAATATCCCCTTCGTTGACAGACCTTTTCTGTGTGTTACGATCATACAAACATTAAATACAAAAATCATTAAACTATAACTTAGTCCATTTTTACGTAACCGTGCAAGTATAAAAAGGTACATCATTTTTTAACCTTATTTTTGGTATTATATTCAAAATGAGTACAAAGTTGGTTAATATACTTGTTGAGTAAATACAATACACAGAATAAAATGATTCAGCTTTTATTATTCGTTTTAAAAAGCGCAAAGACGTTTTGGTTCAAACGTACTACTTGTCAACGCAGTACAGCATGACCTCGATATAACCGCCATCTAGGCAGCCGTCCCCGCACTTCACGGCGAGGGGTTGCAGCGCGGGGGGGCGCGCCGGCTCTAACCTCGGAGTATACGGAGTACAACCGAGAACAAGAAAACCAAACATGGCTACTAACTTAAATGGATACTTAATTTTGTGACTTCCAGGCGTATACGTATCTTTGTACTCGACTACAACCATAATATTCAGGTTTCAGG
>JALPQI010023104.1:0-22715 GCA_025490895.1 Thaumatotibia leucotreta
GATGATGGGCAGCCCCAGCGCAGACTTGGTAGAGTAATTAAGAAAAAAGTCATATTTGATCCCGATAATCCAGATACATTCACCAAGGGTAAGCTTCCTGCTAGGCCTAAAGAAGCACCTACTGATAAGGAGCAGCAAATTCCTAAAAAAGTTAAGACTGAAGTTCAGCAAAGACCAAAATCTAAATCCCCAACTGGTAAATTACACTGGAAAAAACCACCACCTAAAGCAAGTAAAACAAACAAAAGACTTTCTGAAGTTGACAAATTGTTAATGGATGAGGGTGCCGTGAACATGATATATCAGCTTACCCCTGAAGCTCCTAAGGGCAAAAAAAATATGAGAACCAAAGCAGAATTTATTAAGAAAATTCAGAGCTCAACTCCAGACAGCAAGGAAATGAAATTTAGGGAAAGAAAGAAGGAGTGTATTAAAGAGGAAGCAGAAGCTAAAAAGATTGCAGGTGGAAAGCAAAGAGGTTCCCTGAGTAGCTCAATCAAGTCAGTGGGTGAGGACTTTGAGACTCACAGTGCTGATGACTCAATTATATACCGCCGCCATTCTTCTAGCTCCTATTCTAGCAACTGTATGAGCCCTCTCCGAGTTAATGACCAGGATTCCAGCACATTGCAAAATTCCTCGCGTATTTCCCGCCAAATATCAGACTCTCAGAACCTATCTAATGCTGATGAAGAATCTGTTGACCAAATATCTGAAGTATTCATGTCTGATATAAGTACAGCATCCCCTAGTGAAGTAATAAATAAAAGTGACTGTTTGTCTATTAAACAAAAGTTGAACTCCAAACTCCAGAATGTTCTAAACAAAAGGAAGCGTGACAACACGAAGCCTGATAAACCTGCAAAACAGAAGAAGGTGCAACCTAAATATGATGAAAATTTGATTTTAAAGACAGAGGAGGAACATCAACTATCCAAATTAAAGAATTTGACAGTTAAATTTGACAATAATTTAGCTGAAATTAACGTAAAACGGAAAGGAAATCAATATACAATTGAGGTTTGTAAAATTAACAATGCATACTTAAATTTTTATTCCATTACTTACATTTACATTATCTATACACTTTCAGACTTTGAAGGATCTTGAACTGGCGTTGGCATACGTGAATAACAAAGAAGAAATTACCGTGACCCTTCTATCGTCTGAATGTGGAACACTATGCTCATCTATAAATTTAAGCTCCCTTCTCGAACAAGACCTGGATAGCAGAGCTAATAATGCCCTGTGTACTGCAGAAGCCATAAGGTACCTACTTTTTATATGTAAGGAATATCACTAAAATATAAGTTAACTGTCAAATTCGCGTATATTTAGAAGATGGCTTACTGCTTGCTTGGTAATGGAGGACTATAGGCACTCCAAAACATGTTGTATGTATATACAGGGTGGAACGGAACAACAATCTTTCCCGCTACCGACCGTGTCTACCAACCATTACGATGAACTTTCAGTATGGGAACAACATTGAAATATTTAAAAAAAAATTAACCCCTCATACAAAGTGAGTAATAAGTTAGAGTTCAATAGTATGGAAAATATATTCTTATAGCGGAAACACCTGAGGATCTACAAATTATGATTCAAGAACTAACTGATAAAAGCAGAACGATAGGGTTAACCATGAACAAATCTAAGACCAAAGTCATGACAAATCGACTAGAGACCGCAATAACTGTTGAAGGGGAAAATGTGGAATTTGTTCAGACATATATATATCTGGGACAACTAATAGCATTTAATGACCAAATGGACCAAGAACTAGATAGAAGAATAACCAACTCTTGGAGAAGGTTTTGGTCACTGAAAAACATCCTTAAAAACAAACATTACTCCATAGCAATAAAAAGGAAAGTTTTCAACACCTGTATTCTGCCTATACTAACATATGGATGCCCAACATGGACAGTCACAAGAAAACAACTTCAAAAGCTTAGATGTTGCCAAAGATCAATGGAAAGAAGCATATTGGGATACACCAGGAAAGACAAAAAACGAGCCAAAGATCTTAGGCAAATAACAAAATGGGAGGATGTCGAGAGGAAGTCTAATACTGCAAAATGGAGGTGGACAGGCCATATGATCCGAAGCAATGATAAATGGACAAATAGAATGACTGAATGGGTACCACGACACAACGCAAAAAGAAAAATTGGAAGACCACGAATGAGATGGTCAGATGACCTCAGGGGAGTTGCTGGCCCCATGTGGGTCAGGCTTGCAAGAGACAGGTTCGGGTGGAAGGAAAAAGAGGAGGCCTTTGTGTCGAAAGGACACGCTGATTAGAAACTTATATAACTATATTACTTACTTATTATAATTGTAGAATGATAATATATCAGAAATAAAGGCTTTGAAATTGAAATTGAAATTGAAATAGTATGGAAAAGTCAATTTTCCATGTACGCTTTCGATGTTGGTCCCATACTGAACGTTCATCGTAATGGTTGGTAGACTCGATCGGTAGCGGGAAGGAACGTCGTCCCTTTCCACCCTGCATATGAGTTTACTTTTACTTTAAGAGTTAAAGGGCAAGATGGCTAGATGTTTTGAAATGCGACTTTTTTGCTACATACATTTTATCATTAAGTACTATCAACTGTTTTATTATATTCAGATTGACTGATAAAGAATTCTTTATGGCATTAAGTTCGCCATTTATACTTACAAAATTATTTTGTGCAATAAAATATCAATATCATAAAATCCAACTGCCTTGTGAGGTAATTTTATGCAAAACAGTTTAATTATAGCTTTCTTTTGCTTGCTTGATGCAATGTGGGTGCACGCCATTATTTTGGGGTATCTCTAGCCTAGATAAAACAGACCAAAAATAATGGTTATGTCAATTAACTACAGGTCCCTCCTAAGCACAGTGGAGTGCCACAGCAAGCTTGTATGCGCGGGCGTGAGCGGCGCGTGCTCCGGCGTGGGGCTGGCGTTGCTGGCGCTGGCTGACGTCGCGGTGGCGGCCGAGCGCGCCAGCTTCGCAGCCAACTCGCTGCTTGTTGGCTCATCCGTGTTTACCACGCGCCTGCCCAGATCCACGGTCAGTAGCTTCAGTGTGATAGTGAGCGTAGGGCTGGCGCTGGCTGACGTCGCGGTGGCGGCCGAGCGCGCCAGCTTCGCAGCCAACTCGCTGCTTGTTGGCTCATCCGTGTTTACCACGCGCCTGCCCAGATCCACGGTCAGTAGCTTCAGTGTGATAGTGAGCGTAGGGCTGGCGCTGGCTGACGTCGCGGTGGCGGCCGAGCGCGCCAGCTTCGCAGCCAACTCGCTGCTTGTTGGCTCATCCGTGTTTACCACGCGCCTGCCCAGATCCACGGTCAGGAGCTTCAGTGTGATAGTGAGCGTAGGGCTGGCGCTGGCTGACGTCGCGGTGGCGGCCGAGCGCGCCAGCTTCGCAGCCAACTCGCTGCTTGTTGGCTCATCCGTGTTTACCACGCGCCTGCCCAGATCCACGGTCAGTAGCTTCAGTGTGATAGCACGACGACAACAACGTGTAAGGGACAATCTGCGGTTGTCATCGTAGATAGCACTTTGTACGTTGTTTGTAGGGTTAAATATGCTATGAAAATAAAATCGCAGATTGCACCTTATACGTTGTTGTCGTCGAGGAGTGAGTGTAGGGCTGGCGCTGAGACGCGGCAATAGCAGCGGAAGGCACGTATACGCTGCTCGTTGGCTCGCAATTTGACGCGCGCAAGCACATATTGCTGATTACGACATCACATTCGTCAAGTAAAACATAATGTATAAATATTTTCACATTTTATTGTATAATCAAAACACTGTACGTCACTCATATTTTAAAGACAAACGGGTCTTAATCGCGTAAACTTACGTTTAATTATATCCCGACCACGGGTGTAACGTCATGCCCGAAACGTCAGGATATAATTAAACGTAAGTTTACGCGATTAAGACCCGTTTGTCTTTAAAATATGAGTGATAATCGTGAAAGTTTAAATCAATATACTGTACGTCACCATTTAAAGGTACTATTTTAATTGAATTGATATAAAGATTAACATAAAATTTCGCTAAGTTAAAACGAGAATGGACATATTTCGTTAAAAAATTGATCCTTCAAGCAAAGGATTTGCGTAGAGACGTATTAATAAGGCCGAAAGGGACAAGCAATACTTAGCTTGCTAAGTTAGGAGACATTTATTTTATGAGTAACGTCTGGTGACGGCAGCAAGAATACATTTGTCACCACTCTAACTCCTGCGGGTGTCGTAAGAGTCGACTGAGGGATTGAAGTGTCACTGACCATTCTTTGATAAAAGATTTATGATGGGCTTTTGCCCACCACATTACACACACACATTACTGCGATCGCCAATTCGCTTGCCCCGCGTGGCGATTATGTATATTTACTTCCTAATGCGTCTGTATAGGTAATTTCAGCAGAGTTGGGTGAATGATAACACACACATCCAATTAACAAAGCACTAATTGCAAAAAATTTTGTGAATGAAGACTTGCGTCAAAATATTGAAGCAAATCCCTTGAACAAACTTTTTGGTCAATCTTACAGTTGCAATTCTTTTTGCTGTCAGTACGAAAAACTAACACTAATTTCAAATTCCCCGTGTGTTTACATGACATGTTGATGTGTGCGTGACCTCAACTCTCGTGGAACTATCTATACGCATAGTTAATAGGAGAAGTGAAATGTCCACAGTAAACTAAAATAGGCTAATGATGTGATGAATAAGGCTGCGGCTCCATTGAGGCGGAGAGGAGCGGAGATGTGCAAAATTGACCAATTACATTCTTCAAATTCAAAATTCGAAACACTGATGCGGTCTCATTGGCCAATTTTGCACATCTCCGCTCCTCTCCGCCTCAATGGAGCCACAGCCTAAGGAGGTTATACTTTATTTACAGGTTGACGATTTGTTGGTATTCGGTCGGCGGCTGTCTGCCGAGGAAGCCATGCGAGGCGGCCTGGTCAGTCGGGTGGTGTGGCCGGACAGGTTCACCGACCAACTCCGCAGCATAGCCAAGGACATCGCACAGCAACCCAGCAGGGTAATTATGATAGCCACTTTTATATTTTATAAATAAACTAGCCACCCTCCCCGGCTGCGCACGGGTACTATACCTACATAAAAACCTTCCTCTTGAATTACTCTACCTACCCTCTACTCTACCTACTCTCTATTAAAAAAAATCTCATCAAAATCCGTTGCGTAGTTTTAAAGATTTAGGCGAACAAAGGGACATAGGGACAGAAAAAGTGACTTTATTTTATACTATGTAGTGATGATGTACAGGTACACGGTATACAAAGTATATGAGAGGGATAACATCTGCCACGGAAAAAAAACGTAGCTTGTCAATTGTTTATCGTGACGATCAAATCTTACATTTTCTCAATAGGTATTAAAAAGCACTAATTTACAAGTCTACTACAAATGTCAGAGTCGTACGCCCGCCTGGCGCCAGATTTTATTGACGGAGTATTTATTTCCTATTTTTTTCGCATTAGGAATAAGGTAAACAATATTGACGCATCTTTTTACGAAAAATAATAGAGAACTTAGTTTATTTAAATAATGAAAACAACTACTTTACATTGCATATTTGTGGATTACTTATTTGTCAATAATCTTTTTTAACAGAAAAACAGGTCACAATCGCTTATCTCCTTTCTAAAGAAACAAACTTGTAAACTTGGGTTTTTTATTTAACTTGACACGATAAATCTTGCTGGATCAATAATCTTCATAACTATATTCGTCGCTAATACGTTCACAATGAGCCCGCCATCCTTTTCCCCGATAAAGGAGTTCCGAAATATCGATCTCCGGGAGACCCCCGCCTTGCACGCAGATATGATGTTTCGGGCACGTACACGACTGGTACAACGCGAACAAATCACCAGTGACATGACCACACAACTCCCCTGTTTTACAAGAAGGCATTGCCGCGCACCGATACCGTTGAATATCTTCGTTTTCTACGCTAGTATTCAATTTCCAATAGGTAGGGTAGCGACAGCGGCATTGAAATGTAATTTTCGGAGGCGCGAGTTGAATGTTTTTGTGATGTAGGTTTTCAATCTCTTCGGGGTCGATGCGGACGTATGGAGATTGGACGAGGAGTGGAACGTCGCCGATGGAACATTCCGGCCAGTCGGAAATAGGTTTACAAAACTGAAAAGAGAAATGTTGGTATTGGTAACTTAAGAAAAATCTTCTGGGACACAAGAAACTAACAATAATACAAATTAAATATTGGCTTCCAACCTAATTATGGGGTTGTTCTCAATTAGAAATGCGTGCGGTTGTTATGACTAAGCGAGCAGGGACACAACCGCATATGCTTTGCCAGCGTAATAACATCGCCAGCCACGCTGTGTTCTGTGTAATAAGTAATAACATCGCCAACCAGATCGTGTTCTGCGACCGACAACTTAACCTCGCCCCAAAGCGTTGTACTCACTTGAAAGTGCGCCCGCTTGTTAAGCTCGTTGCGCCGCGGCGGCGCGAGCGTGTCAGAGCGCGCGGCATGGGCAGGGGTGCGTATAGCCGCACAACCGCATAGGCATCGCCAGTAGCTGCTCTGTGACCGACAGCTTACCCTCTCAACCACATATAGGCTTGTACTCACTTGAAAGTGCGCGCGGTTATTGAGCTCGATCCGCTGCCCTTGCGGGGTGAGCGTGTCACAGCGCGCGCGGCGCGGACAGCGACACAGGCGCACGAGCGCCGGCGGCCGCCAGTAGCTGCTCTGTGACCGACAGCTTAACCTCTCAACCACATATAGGCCTGTACTCACTTGAAAGTGCGCGCGGTTATTGAGCTCGATCCGCTGCCCTTGCGGGGTGAGCGTGTAAGAGCGCACGGTATGGGCAGGGGTAAGTATAGCCGCACAACCGCATAGGCACCGCCAGTAGCTGCTCTGTGACCGACAGCTTACTAGAGGTGTGCGCCGATGGCCAAACCATCGGCGGCGGCCGCCGGTCTGAAAATGGCCGGCGGCGGCGGCGTAATCGGCGTGATCGGCGTAATGAAAGAGACAAGTTAAAATTTTAAAAAGAACGGTTTTATTCAAAATTTCTAAACAAAGCATAAAGGAACTAAACATTTTTTCTCGCCGTCGGCGGTAAAAAAACTCGCGCCGCCGCCGCCAACTCCGCCACCGGCCTGGAATCGGCGTGACCTTGACGAGGCATCACAAAATTACGCTTCTTTTAATACCGACAGTTCAATGTTTTTAGATAGCTAAAATCGTTATTTACATCACCTTTCGAAAGGTTTAACAAATATCATGGTTATACAGTCGAGTACAAAGATATGTAAGTATACGCCTAGAAGTTACAAAATTATGTATCTATTTACGTTATTACCTAACCATCTAGTATTATTAATTATTAAAACCAATAGATATACCTACTCTTAATGTTTCTTCCTGACGACGAAAACCACAGCGGACGCTAACCAGAACCTTCAAGATGTGGTTCGAATCCTTAAGGAGGAAGGTACGATATTTTGTGAAATTCAGTGCTGGGGCAAGAAGTCAAAATTTTCGGGGGAGACCTTAGGGCATTTAGGGCTAATGTAGTAACCACGTGAAAACCCAGCCGTATCTTCGTCAGAGAAACGGGCTCTAAACCAAAATCAGTAAGCGCATACGACACGATCTCCGGTGCTCCAATACTCTTTCGATTGAAAGAACGATCGTCAGAACCGGAGGACAAAGGTTTTCGTACAATCTCTAGGACTCTAGCAAGAAGCCACCTGACAAAGATGACTACAGCTCGTGGAGAAGTCGTTACTTCGAAGCTGGCAGTCCTTTCCGAAGTAGAAGACTTCTATGGCCCATTATACTCTTCGCATAAATCTCGACCTGATCTCGAAAATGAGGATTCTAGACCCACTTTGATACGCCACTACACCGAAGACCTGCTAGAAGTCAGTATCGGAGAAATCGAGGTCGCTCTTGGGCATCTTAAAAACGGAAAAGCCCCTGAATAAGTAGGATGGTGTTACAGCTGTTAAAAGTATGAGGTAAACCCGTACTGAGGGAGCTCCAACACTCCATCCAAGCTTTTCAACGCTGTCTGATTCAAAGGGAGAACTTCGGAGGCATGGAGTACAAGGGTGGTCGTCCTGTTCTTCAAAAAGGGAGACAAACCCCTAATGAAGAACTATCGATCCATTTCTCTTCTAAGCCTTGTCTAAGCTGTTCCCAAGAGTGATTACGACCCGTCTTGCGCGGAGACTCGGCGAATTCCAACCTCCGGAACAGGCTGGTTTTTAGAGCGGATACGGCACCGTAGACCACATCCACACAGTGCGGAAAATTATACAGAAGACCGAGGCGTATAATCAGCCTTTGTGTGTAGCATTTGTGGACAATCAGAAAGCCTTTGACTCGATTGAGATCTGGTCTGTTCTGGAGTCCTTGCAGCAATGTCAAGTAGATTGGCGATACTTTCAAGCGATAAGATGTCTCTACGAGGCCACCACCATGTCCATCCAAGTACAGAATCAGCAAACAAATCCTATACAATTGATTGCATAGAGGCGTGACACAAGGGGACGTTATCTCCCCGAAATAGTTCTCAAATGCAATGAAGGACATGTTTAAGACGCTGATCTGGAAAGGACGTGGCATCAACATTGATGTAAGTGGAGTGCAAGTACGAGAAGTAGTATGTATACGTCGGGCAAACATTGCAGATGGGTAGGAACAACTTCGAGGATGAGGTGAATAGAAGAATCAAGCTAGGTTGGGAAGGCATTTGGGAAGCTACGTCGAGTCTTCACATCGTCGATCCCAATTTCAAAAATATTCAATCAGTGCGTCCCACTCGTCATGACGTACGGAGCCGAAACGTGGACACTGACGGTACGGCTGGTCCACAAGTTCAAGGTCACTCAGCGCGCTTCGGAAAGGGCTCTATGCTTGGCTTCTCTCTGCAGGATCGAATCAGAAATTAGGTTATCCAGCAGAGAATCACAGTAATCGATATAGCGTGGAGCGACGATTTGGCAGGATTGAAGACGGTTGCGTGAAATTAGGGAGGCCTATGTCTAGCAGTGGACTGCGATAGGCTGATGATTATGTATTGTTAAGTGTGAATATTTAACAACAGCTAAAGAGCATTTAAGTCAATCCCACTGACAATTTGAGTTTTGCTATGGAACATGTCGGTCCTTGCTATTAACTCTATGAACAACTGTTTTCAAGGCCACGCCGCCGGCTATTTGGCCATCGGGGCTCATATCTACTGCTGCGTAACATTAAGCGTGCGTTCTGCGTCCACTCGAAATGGCTGACTGACTCCCCGCGCTTATGGTGCTGGGCTGCCACCTGCTCGGCGTACGGACGAGCAGGTGGCAGCCCGTCAGCACCTCTCAGCCCCCGCACCTTGCACTCTTGCGGCGTTGTCAACGTTTATATTGCCTGTATCGCACACGTTATTTATTGTACAAAACAAACCACGGAAAGTGTTCGCTTCTTAATTTGTTTGGCATGCAGGTAAATTTGCTTTATATTAAATAAATTTTAGGGTAATGATGCGTGATCTACCTAAGTACCTACGCAAAGTGTGAGAAATATAATCTAGGATACTTCTATTGACGTGTTGCAATGTACGCACACAAAACAGATAAAAAAAAAGAATTATTGTCACGCCGATTTCACGCCGGTGAAAACATCGGCGGCGGCGGCGTGGCTAAAATGACCGGCGGCGGACGCCACGCCGATCGGCGCACACCTCTACAGCTTACCCTCTCAACCACATATAGGCCTGTACTCACTTGAAAGTGCGCGCGGTTGTTAAGCTCATTGCGCCGCGGCGGCGCGAGCGTGTCAGAGCGCGCGGTATGGGAGGGGTACGCCGGGTACGTATAGCCGTACAACCGCATAGGCACCGCCAGTAGCTGCTCTGTGACCGACAGCTTAACCTCTCAACCACATATAGGCCTGTACTCACCTGAAAGTGCGCGCGCTTGTTAACCTCGTCGCGCTGTGGCGGCGCGAGCGTGTCAGAGCGCGCGGCATGGGCAAGGGTACGTATAGCCGCACAACCGCATAGGCATCGCCAGTAGCTGCTCTGTGACCGACAGTTTAACCTCTCCTCGACCACATATAGGCCAGTAAACTTAGCACAGGATCAGTGCGAAAATATGTCGCCGCGAGATAGACTATCCATTTCCCTTTTGTCATATTGTTGGTAAAAGATGGAAAATCTATCTCGCAATAACATACTGACATAGCAATCATGTGCTAAGCGTACTGTACTCACTTGAAAGTGCGCGCGGTTATTAACCTCGTCGCGCTGCGGCGGCGCGAGCGTGTCAGAGCGCGCGCCATGGGCAGGGGTACGTATAGCCGCATAACCGCATAGGCACCGCCAGTCCACATATAGGCTTGTACTCACTTGAAAGTGCGCGCGGTTGTTAAGCTCGATCCGCTGCCCTTGCGGGGTGAGCGTATCGCAGCGCGCGCGGCGCGGACAGCGACACAGGCGCACGAGCGCCGGCGGCCGCCAGTAGCGCAGCAGCACCGCCGAGCACGCCGACCGAGCGCCGCATAGCGGCAGGCTGCGCTCGCTCTCGTCCTGTCATCGACAACACTTGGGTCATTGTCAGACCGAAAAACAAAAGTTGTCCACTTGGTGGTCAAAAGTTAACAGCTTTTATAAATCTATGTCACGATTTGATTGCATAGAAATATAGACCGGGGAACCTAGTTGTACCGTCAATTGTTTCATCCCAAAATTAGTAAAGGAATTCCTTAACTTTAGGCATGTCCACCGAAAAGACGATAACGATAACCTAAATCTGACAATGACCCACTTACTACATACAGCGTATTTTTCTTCATATGCTATAACTTTAAGGGAAGCTTATTTAGGTCAAATATAATTAATTTCTCTAAGAAACTAGTGTTTTAACTCTTACCGTTATTGAGTTATTAAAAAAATAAGTTTAATCACTGAACATGTGTATTGCAACCTTTATTACATTCCAATGTTACTTATTTTGACATGTGCCGTCAGTCACCTGAGATTAACTTTTATTTTATTCTTAAGGTTCTCTCACATTTACCATTTCATTATGTATGAAAACATAAAAAAATATTTTTATCGAATTTTCCAAAAGCCGATATACCAGACAACTTCTATTAATGGCCCAAGTAACCTGTCTAATTTATAGCAAATCGAAACGAACACCCTGTATAAATCTTATGCCCGGTTCACATTATTCCAGTCCAGTAAACCAGCTGTCTAATCCAGTCCATTGCTGGACTGGAGCATATCGTTTACATTACTCCAGTATTTTAAGAGTAGCTGGATTGGAAACATATCGCTGACAATGATCTAGTACTGGTTTGGAACTGGAATGGCTGTCTACATTATTCCAGTGCCGCGGATTGGGTGAGCTGGAATGAAAAGTTGACGGTCTTTCCAGTCACTGAACTGGAATGGAAGCATTTCAGTGCATTCCAGTGTCTGTTCACATCATTCCAGTAGCATTCCAGTACTGGATTGGATTGCTGGACTGGATTGCTACTGGAATAATGTGAATCGGGCATTGAGCGTAAATCGAGTTTCACAGCGGTGACGGAGCTAGTAGACGCGGCACATGTGAGAATGCGGCAAAAACAACATTTAAAAAAATTGGAATCACTAAAATGGGGTGGCCATTTTCTCTTCGGTCCCTGGCGGCAACCACATACGCTAGGCAAGCTTCACACTCACAGACAACATTCAAAGCGTCACGTGAGGCAACTCGTAAGCTAGTCTCAACTGCGCGATTCATCACTGCTCTGATCGTTTTATCTTGGCTACGGGCGTCCAGTGAAACTGGTACCTAACGGGCTGACAAGACGAGCCGTTCACACATTTTCATCAAATCTAACCTCTTGAAGTTTCCTAACCGTCACTTATTTACATAAAAAAACCTGTTTGTTTAAAATGTACCTTTATTTGAAGAGATAAAGTTAACAATTGCAAATCACATTAGAGTTTCCCAGCAGTCAAGAGGTTTCATCAATTAAAATTTCTCGATCGAATAAATACACGTTACTCACTATCCCATAATAATACAGCGTAGGCTCTTGACTTTGTTCACATGTGACGTATAATGGCAACGCGAGTAGCAATACGTTAAAAGCCCACATCGGAACGTAATCTTAACTATACTACAGTTAATGATCAAATCTTGACACTGTTATGAGGTCGCAACTCGTAACCTATAGCGATAAACAGAGTGCGTTCATTTGTTATGACTGAAATAGCATATTGTGAATCTATTTGCGTAAACGATCCGAGGTCTTGGTTTATTTAGTTTTCGGGTTAGTCTTAAATTGTCTAAAACAAGAGGTAGACAAAATATATTTATGATTGTTTATAGTATAATATTTGAAATTCATCATTCAGAATCCAGTGCTTATTTCATTATATTACGTTTTTACGCATTATTTATATAGTATATTAAGAATGATTAAAACTTTCTCGCAACAGTGAACTGTTTTAATGAACGATGAAACTCATAAAAAACTTGAATGTCTTTGAATTATACAAGAAATGCCCGACCCTTTCTTATGCAGATACAGTAGACGAATTCTGTTTAATAATGTATGAATGACTGTAAAAAATCACATCCACAGTAATGTCCGCTATAATAAATAGGTGATCTCCTTCCTCGGCTCCTGAACCACAGTTTTGTATTAATTAATTCAGATGTGAACGCTTATTTCCAAATAAAATTACACACGTGTATGTTTCATTTCAGAGCATCTTGGTGAAGAAGCAACTTCTGACACTTAACAGAAGTGAAAAAACATTCCAGTCGAGCTTGGAGGCGGAACGCGACCTCCTCGCCGACTACTGGGCCTCCGACGAAGGCGTGGCGGCGCTCCGAGCCTGCCTGGACCCTGCCTAACTCGAGACCCCTTTTCTATGGACATAGACGCTGGTTCTACCAAAAACGAGTCAACGATAGCTCGGCTACAAAAACGAACAAAAGATAATCGCTCCCGTGTAAAGAAAAGATGAGCGAGTAGCTACATAATACGTCGTGTCTCTTTGGCACTGGTCTCAACGCGAGCTACTATAAAAGAAACACGGCGATACTCGCCCAGCTATCAGCTATCACCGCCGGGCGAGTATCGCCGCGTCTCTTTTTTTTACACGGGAGTGCGTATATTTTGTTCGTGTTTATAGCCGATAGTTCATAGATTAGCTCGCGGTGAGACCAGTGCCTTACACGGGGGCCATTATCTTTTGTTCGTTTTTATAGCCCAGCTATCAATCTCTAACTCGCTTTTGCTGGGACCAGTGCATAAACGTAAATGTAAATTAACTCTATCTAGAATTTAATCGTAATCAATAGTTAATCTAAATAAATTGTGACACTTTGAATTCTTTGTCAATATGTATGTTTGAAAAATATATGTAATGTACCTATATGTATGTATGAAAAACACTTTTTGTTGAATGTTATTGGTTGTTTTTAACCGATTTCAATTTGAATGAATTCAAAATTGGTTAGTTGCTTATATTTAAGTTGAAATGCTTATTGGCAATAATGACCAAGCCTATGTTTTTCCTATTGGGTGTATGGGTACTATTACCATTTGGTACTTCTAGGGGACACTTGTTTTCAAACTTATATGTTACTTCATTATTTCAGACTTTCTTCTTTGACTGTCTCAAAATTACACATATGGATAAATCCATATCATTAATGTTTGTCATAAAAGTATTTTCCACCTTTTATTACTGCTTTATACTGGGCTACATTTACATTGTAACTTCTAACCACCTCTTTTTTTAAATCTGTTAAAAAAATTGTGATCCTGGCTGTAAAAAAATACTAACAATCTAATGCGTTAACAACTTAATGTTGCAATAATTTCCAGCTGTAGACGCCAAAGAATTTATTATTTAACGAGTCAGAATCATACTTTTTTGATTGCCATCTTGAAGTCCATAATGGGATATTATGTGTAGTTCCAATCTTAGCCCATGTCGAGGAAATACAAACAATAAGTGTCTAAGCCTAATCAATCACTTTCGAGTTTTAATATATCTATAAGCAATTATTTTAATGATAATAACACTGATTAATAATGGTGAATATTATATGTCGTAAAATGTTGTGGGTGTGTTCCACTTACAAATATTTTCATTATTATTAGTAAATCTTACATTATTTGTATGTCAGTGCAAAGATAAATTAGGTTCACTACCTTGCCTAGGGTAAAATTATACAGGGTGACTTCAGAGAAGTATTACAAGAAACACCGTTTATTTAAAAAATCACGGTGCGTTCCTATAATATATATGGGTGTGGTCATGGCTGGCCTGTGTTACAAACTTCACTTTACGTGTCAGATTGAATTAGGACACACTGAACGTATGAAAGTTTGTCAGTTAGACTGCTCTTTACCGGTGTCGCCTATTACGTATTATACATAAATCGCCCCAAGTCTTGCGTTGATCAGATATATTTTAAAATATCTGCTTAGTTATAAGGTTCTTCAGTTATTCACATTAAAATTGTTTTAATTTCAATCATTTTGATATTTACTTAACAACAATTTTATTATATCATCGTAATTAAGTTAAAATTAAATTGTTTCGTTTTACGTCTTTGAAGTTACCCTTTATTCTGAATTAAACTGCTTCATTAATTTTAGCTCAAATTAAATTTCACGTATTAAGAAAATTTAATAATTAATGATATATGAGGCAGTTTTTGACAGAGTAGGTGTTGTTAGATTTTAGTTGCATTATGTTACGTTATAGATGAAATTGTTTATGTAGTTGTTTCAGATATTTAAGTTTATGATTAATCGCAATTTAATGTCTCCGCGGAAATTTAGTAAAAATATATTTCGTCCTCTCTTTTATTTTATTAAACGTGACGTGCGGCGTTGCACACAAAATACTATAATTAACTAAATTGTTATTGGTAACAAACTTACTGTCATAATAAGTTGGTATTATGTGAATAAATAATACTTTTACTCTATGGTAACCATGCATTTGTATTGTATACAATACCTACTAACTATATTTTTCTACCCCATTCGTTGAACAAGAATTCATGCCCGTTTGGACTCTTATACATATGTAGTGTTAAAGCGCAGAAAACTGAGTTTAACCCGTAATCGGACAATGGGAATATATTTAAATTAACCAATGAAAATTTGGCGTGTCTCATGTTAGATTAAGGGTTAAATTATAAATATATAACAACTTATCTCATCAGTCGACACCATGAGCTAAATCTTAAGTTTAACATATATGAATGGATCGATTTGGTGACGGATTGATAATTAATTTAATAAAATAAAACCTAAGAGCGACGCCACTTAGGCGCCTATGCTCAAAGCATAGCAACAATTGCGAGAACTCATTAGCAATTTTTTGTTTAGGTATACTTTGGATTAGACATGAAAAATGATTATTATTTTTTAAGAACCTTGTGGCATTCCTTTGTTCGATTGTTTATATTATTATTGTAATATTTTTATTATCTTAATATAATTTGACTGTAGATTTGCGAAAGGTATATATTACCTAATGCTAGCTATTGATAAACAACACAACTTTATTTTGCTAAGATTACTACGAAGGACAATTGTATTAGAAACAATAGTTTTAGAAATTGCAGATGCTATCCAAAAGCCAAACAATCAAAATACGAAATAATTCAAATAATAAATTTGTCTTGTATTTCATAAAGTGTAGGTATATCATCAATATCATCATACTAACAATAACCATAATTTATTGTCCTAATTTTTATCTGTATAAAAAAGTGCCTTTCTTAATATATCATTGTTTGAACACCATAGTTAACTAATAAAGTAAGAATACATCTAGATGGACTGCACGGGCAAGTTTAGGTATTAAGACAATATACATTATACTAAACAAAGGGTGCCACAATAGGCACCAAAATAGTGTTCTTTTGCAATAATATTTTAATTAGTTTTCAAACTAAAAGCAATGATTTCATAATATGTGTATGCAAATCACAAAAAATATTTAACTTTCAAATGGTGTTTTTCTATATGTCGCGTCAAAATTGGTACCACTCCCTTTAAATCATAGACTTAATAATTATATGTAAGTAAGCGGAATTGCGAAGTCTTTGTATATTATTAATCTTGACTTTATGTTTACTTGATCACTTACTGTCATTCTTAGGTTGTTCATATGGTTCAATAAATGGTATTTTACTGTCGCACCGTGATTTTTGATTTTAGATCCTTTTAATTATTTTCATTCTTCATCATCATCATCATCAGCCTATGATAGTCCACTGCTGGACGTAGGCCTCTCCTATCAACTATGCGTATAGACGCATTAGGAGGTAAATGCCCATAATCGCCACGCTGGGCAAGCGGATTGGCGACCGCAGTAATGTGTCCACTATGATGACGCTGCTGCCTATCAACAATCTTTTATTAAATAATGGTAAGTGACACTTCAATCCCTTAGTGGACTCTTACGACACCCACAGGAGGAGTTGGGGTGGTGACAAATGTATTCTTACTGCCGTCACCACACGGCTAATGGGCCACACGCCATGTTAGGGCACTCCTATTTGCTTGACCGCCCCAGCTGTTTCCAAACAAAACACTACCAATTTGCCCTTTAGTTCCACCTGAAGCCATATTTGGTAGCTAGCTACGAAATGAGGAGCGTTTTAAACACCTTGTGGCCAGCTACCAAATGGGCACGATTTTCAAGTTAAAAGATAGGCCCTTCACAACATCAAAATTTCCTTACTATGAAGAAGTCATAGAAAAAGTCCCTATACATATACAATGCAGTTTGGAAGAATTCTGTTACTGTTCTTAAAAGTTAAACGTCAGCTACTTAACTACGACATAAGATTTCATGGCGTTAATGTTAAAAACTCAGGGTCGGTTTAAAAACTACAATTTTCAAGTGGATATTCGTGATACAGCTTTAGACAGAATTAGACAGTCGAAGCCGCGGGCAACAACTAGTGTTTGTCAGTGAAATCATTAATAATGTACGAAATAGAATACAATTTCTTTTGTTTTAGGAGACTTTTTAATAGGCCTCAGCCCGGTCAGCACATCATTGAGCGCGAGATAGCTCGCGCTGCGACAAACCCATGTCGCGGCTGTCAAATTTATATTTCTAGCCGTCATTTTCTCGATTTTGGTAGCACAAGTTAACAGCTCGAGAAATTAGTTCCATGCGAAAGAGTAATCCCGCGGGCGACATAACAAGTATTGCCATTTATGTGTGGGACTAACTTTTCTTTCCTAGCAACACTGAATCGGTATAAATAATGTTGAATGATGAGTGAACAGCAAGCTTTAAAAATGAAACATCTCTAGTCACGATAACTTTGTCTCGTTCACGTAGTATAAAGATTAAAGAGATAGGACATTTTAATATGAAAATGTCAAAGTGTCATAATAATAATCTGTCACATGACATTTGTAGATTGTTTTTGGTGGCGATATTTTAAATGGCTCATGAACGTATAATTTAAGTTAATTATAGCCTTTTATACTCTTTATACGTTACTTAGGTACTGTGGATGTTAGTTACGATTATTTACATTTAAACCGTATATTTTTTGAAATTCATGTTCATAGTTCTTTAATAAAAATGTATGTTATGAATTATATTTCAGTTATCGGAGCCCAATAATAATACAAAGCAAGATGTCGTTAAACTAAACCCATAGTTTCCAGAGGGAGAATGTGGATCCGGAAAAGATGAAGTACCTATATTGGGTCAAACTCCAAAAAATTAATATATCGGGTCTTCGAATTACTAGCAGGTATTTCGATGAAAGCTTGTACAAATCATTTAAGTTTATAATGGAAATATGAGGGTTTCGTTTTCGTACCCGATACTCGCCTCCTTAATCCATCCTCCAGGTTCCAAAACAATATACCTATGACCTAAAAGTAGTTGATATATCGGATATCCTCCATATACCAACTTAATTATTAAGGTCAAGTATGGTCAAGAAAAGTAACACCTTAAGTTACATACATCGCGTCTGATAGTATTATGTATAGTAAAAATCATAACTACGATTATTTATTCGATCGGCAGGTTATTTTTGCGGAGCTGTCAATAAAGCATGGTATTTATCAATTATTCATACTGTTTAAAGATATGGCGCAAACTGAAGAAAAAGGTTCGCATTCAGCAAATCGGATTCCACAACAGCCTTGAAGGCGGCTGCTGGGTCGCGCTCTGCAGCTCGTCGTGAACAAGAGTACGCTTGGCGCCCGAGCTCGTGGCGCAGCCTGCGTTTGGTTGGGTGGTTTTAAAGCATATCGTTGAAGTTAGAGCCCACGGGTGTATGATATTTTTTCACTATATTTATGAGGTTTCATGTTATTACATTTTATGTTAGTAAATCACATTTCACATAGTGGAAGAAATATAACACCGTGGACGCGAACTTCCGCGGCAAAGTATAAAAGTGCCCATTCAATTCAGACGATCGTCTACAATAGAGCAGAAATTACGGGCGTCTATTATCTCATTAAATTATTAATATATTTGTGATTGTAAACTTGTTTGGCTCAACTGTTCTTTACGATACAAATATTTGTTACATTGAGTATTTAATACATGTTATTATAATAAATATATATTTTTTAATAAATACATACTGGATTATTTATTATATATATATTTTTATTAACCGACTTCAAAAAGGAGGAGGTTAACAATTCGTCGAAATCTTTTTTTTTTTTTATGTATGTTCCCCGATTACTCGAAGACGCGTGGACCGATTTGAAAAATTCTTTTTTTGTTTGAATGGTATACCTTCTAGTTGGTCCCATTGTCACCGAATCCAGATCTGATGATGGGATCCTGGAGAAATCGAGGGAACTCTTCAAATGTTGTAGGCACACATGACATTTTTCATTTATTTTCGAAGACTAATCAAGTATTTGCCTCTAGTCATGAACGTTTTAAGTTGGTGATCTGATGATGGAAGGTACAACTCCTTAGCAATTAGGAGTTGGGGGATAATTCTTTAAGTATAACATAGTTCGTGTATTTTGGAAGCTATTTGAGTATTTGCCTTTAGGTGGTCGTCCTTTCATGTTGGTGAGCTGATGATGAAAGGTACATTTCCTTAGAGATTAGGAGATGGGGGACAATTCTTTAAATATAACATATTTCATGTATTTTGGAAGCTGTTCGAGTATTTGCGTTTAGGTGGTCATCCTTTCATGTCGGTGAGCTGATGACGAAAGGTACAACTCCTTAGAGATTAGGAGTTGGCGGATAATTCTTTAAATATAACATAGTTCATGTATTTTGGAAGCTATTTGAGTATTTGCCTTTAGGTGATCATAGTTTCATGTTGGTGAGCTGATGATGAAAGGTATAACTCCTTAACGATTAGGAGTTGGAGGATAATTCTTTGAATGTTCAACTGTCATACATTTTCGAGATGTATTCAAGTGTTTGCTTAGTAAGTTATGACATGTTGGTTAGCGGTTAGTGATTCTTTAAATAATATAGGCATGCTAAGGCTGTTACCTATAACCTTTGAAATTATTAACCGACTTCAAAAAGGAGGAGGTTTACAATTCGTCGAAATCTTTTTTTTTATATATGTTCCCCGATTACTCGAAGACGCGTGGACCGATTTGAAAACTTATTTTTTTGTTTGAAAGGGTATACCTTCTAGTTGGTTCCATTGTCACCGAATTCAGATCTGATGATGGGATCCTAGAGAAATCGAGGGAACTCTTCAAATGTTGTAGGCACACATGACATTTTTCATTTATTTTCGAAGATCAATCAAGTATTTGCGTCTAGTCATGAACGTTTTAAGTTGGTGATCTGATGATGGAAGGTACAACTCCTTAGCAATTAGGAGTTGGGGGATAATTCTTTAAGTATAACATATTTCGTGTATTTTGGAAGCTATTTGAGTATTTACCTTTAGGTGGTCATCCTTTCATATTGGTGAGCTGATGATGAAAGGTACAACTCCTTAGAGATTAGGAGTTGGGGGTATTTCTTTAAATATAACATAGTTCATGTATTTTGGAAGCTATTCGAATATTTGCTTTTAGGTGGTCATAGTCTCATGTTGGTGAGCTGATGACGAAAGGTATAACTCCTTAACGATTAGGAGTTGGAGGATAATTCTTTGAATATGACTGTCATACATTTTCGAGATCTATTCAAGTGTTTGCTTAGTAGTTATGACATGTTGGTTAGCGGTTAGTGATTCTTTAAATAATATAGATTCAGATTTTCTGGCCTATTATAGTGCAGTATATTCTAATTATAAATATTTAGAGCACACTAAATAACGATTTTACACTACTAAAAAGCAAAAAATAAAATATTTTAAAATAAAAATTAAACCGCCTTCAAAAATTAACCCAAACTAAAAAGTAAAAAATAATTTTAGTTCCTACTTCTTATGATTTCCTACCCAAACCTTTAAACCTTTTACCCTAGTCATTGAAATAAAATATTATGGCTAGGTATCCTACAGATTTCTTAGAAGTCGGTGCCAAGCCAAATATGTTCACTTCGCGAGTATATGATTGTATTCGATAGAGCTTTGTAACTTACTGTCACTCCGGTTATGTTTTCATCAAAATGACTGAGGTAGATCATTCTGTTGATAATAGTAGATTGTTCAACGAGGGACTAAAACAGGCCATTATGACACGAGATATTTATCCACCCGAGCGTAGCGAGGGTGGATGTAGTTCGAGTGTCATTATGGCTGTTTAGTCCCGAATTAAACACTCTACTTTTCACTTAGAATGCGAGGAAAAAATCTCAGTATTTATTAACAGAAAGAACAAGAAACAAAAAATAATTATATATTCTGCGATGTCAAAACTTCCGATTTCTTCGGAACATGGCCACTTGACGATAAGTTCGCAAACTTTATCAAGTTATATGGTTTAGTTGCAGTGTGGTTTTAAGCGTGGAATATATGCTACAAGGTGATGACGGTTGATATTTCTTAGATTTTTCATCAAAATATGTCAGAAATACGCATTCCATAAATGATGTTGGTACCTAATTTGCTTTTCAGTTTTCCAATCCATAAAAGTTTGATACGCTTTTGAATATTACACTAGATTTCGGCGGCAAAAGATTTTGCACCACCTCTTATGCATTCTGGAGTAAGGTGTTAATACTTCTTCATCGCATGACGTGACATCGTAAATTATACGATTTGAACAATATTACTTATGGACAAAAACACAAAAAATAAGCAATCAAATTCGTTCCGCGTTTTAGTTTTTATCTGTATTCCTTTTTCGAAATATGACGCTTTAAATACTTGCATATTTAGCCAACGAATTGGAGCTAACTACAAACTATTTTGAAGCTAATTGGTTAAAACATAACATAAGTAATAAATTGGATTCAATCTTAATCATATATTAAACAAGTATTAAATATACATGTACCTATATGAAGAAAAAAAATCGATTTTCGTTAATATTTTTACACGATTGACATTTTGAGGTTTTTTCCAATGGCAATAATTGTTCGTTCAAAAATCATAAACACCAGAAATGGCTGTTTAGGGGTTTCCAAAGTCAATTAAAAAAAGTTTAGAGGTTGTATCCACGGCATGCACAAAAGTGGTCCATACACAAGCACTGAAAATGGCGACTATCCTTTATTCTTGAACACCGTGAGTGTGGCTGTTTACAGGTTTCCAACGTCAATAAAAAAAAATTTACTTTAGTCCCTAGAGATTAATAAAGAGTTTTAGTCCCGATATGCAGGGATTAAAATAACATTTTAAGAGCATGAGAAGTGAAAAAACATAATCGGCGGCACTTGGCACCGACTTCTAAGAAATCTGTAGGATACCTAGCCATAATATTTTATTTCAATGAATAGGGTAAAAGGTTTAAAGGTTTGGGTAGGAAATCATAAGAAGTAGGAACTAAAATTATTTTTTACTTTTTAGTTTGGGTTAATTTTTGAAGGCGGTTTAATTTTTATTTTAAAATATTTTACTTGTTTAAAATACTAGTTATTAGCCTTGTGGAAACGGTAGTAAGATTACATTTGTCACCACCCCCAACTCTTCCCGTTGGTGTCGTAAGAGTCGATTAAAGGATTGAAGTGTCATTGACTATTTATTTATCAATGGGTAGTAGTGTGAGTAGTGTGTCCACTATGATGGGCAGCAGCATCATCATAGTGGACACACTACTCCCGATTATGGGTATATATTAACCTCCTAATGCGGCCATGCGCATAGGCTAAGGAAAGGACATTGCCCATGCAGCCGTGAACTAATAGAGGCTGATCTACCTTTTCCTATATAGATTATGTGTACAAATGCCGCTTTTCTTAATTATATTGTACTTGTAAAATATAGCTGCGTAGTTGTACGGTATACTACACCGAACATCGCTATCACAATTAATACAATTATGTATCTTGCCCTTAGATACTTCTATTCAATAGCTATTACTATTAGCATTGGTAGGTACGTTAATACTAATTCTTTACAACCGCTACTTTTGAAAATATTACTAGCATTTGATTCTCTATTGAACCTCCATGGGTCTTCAGACCTTACGGTATCGGCTGTAGGGTCGGTAATGAAACGAAGTTTGTTAATATTAAAACATTAAATAATGCCTTCGAACGCATGTACTAAAACAGATTATTCATAACTACCAAT
>JALPQI010023105.1:0-14293 GCA_025490895.1 Thaumatotibia leucotreta
ACCTCGGTTTTTCTGCATTTTATGATTTTTTTTTGTTACCTAATATCATTTTTTTCATATAACGTTTTTATTTTAATCGATTCCTCATCATCATCATCATCATCATCAGCCAATCGACGTCCACTGCTGGACATAGGCCTCCCCCAGAGAGTTCCACAAAGATCGGTCGTGAGCTGTCCGCATCCATTGGACACCCGCAACCTTTACCAGGTCGTCGCTCCATCTTGTGGGGGGCCTTCCCACGCTGCGATTCGTCATTAAAATTTTATTTTAACCTCAATTATAATAATTTCTTTTACAAATAAAAAATACGTTTTATGTTATTTAAAATTTCTATAATCGTTTTCATAATTTTGGTTCTGGGTAATCAGTGCAGATCAAATTGTGTTAAATAAGATTTTTTTTAGAAAATATTTTTATAAAGTTACGTGTTTTCATTGTTAATGCATTTTTGTAAAGAAGAACATAAAGTACCGGAAACATTATATATGAGGAGTAAAATACTAAATATCAGCCTTTTATCAGCTAGCTTTTGGAAGTACCTAGTTTACGGGCCTGAGTAGTAATAATGTGGACTTTGCCTGTCATGTCAGATAGACGCGTAACATTGACCGCTCGCAATTAGAAGTGAATTGATAACAGTACGGAAATTTATTTCTTAGTTTGTAGTAGAATGCATTTGTCCTAGGTCAAATGTCTAGAAAACAACTAGAAGCTTTTTAGGCAGTCCTTTTAAAAGTATTCAGAGCGTATGGAAATTTTACTGTACATTTGTGATGCGAATGTTTTTAAATGTATAAAACCCGGTTAATAACCGGTTCTTCTCTTCTTCATCGATTCCTCAAGTATGAGGGTCACAGCAGCTATCAGTGGTAACTTTTTCCACTGATTGCTGCTGGGCTCTCCCTTCAGCTCTTTAGATAGCTTTATGTTTATTCGGCAGACCTCCTTCACAGAGTCAGTAATAAAATAACCAGTTATGAACCCGAAATTTCATAAGAACATGTGTAGAGGATATTATTTCGATTAATCCTATTCTTGTGGTTTGTTCCCTTTGTATCGAACTGCGTAGTAGTTGGTAGGTTGGTACCTACATAAATGTGTACCAAAATCGCATTTTAGTCACAATATCTCATTTCAAGTGGTGTAATAAATTAAGTCTGATTACGTATTTCTGATCGGCTTGATACCCTGGCGCTGCGTAGAGATGTGGCCTCGCTCTGCATTTTCTATCGCATGTACTACGGGGAGTGTTCCGAGGAGTTGTTCGGATTAATACCTGCCGCTTCTTTCCGCCACCGCCCTACGCGACAATGTTTTCATTCTCACCATTTAGATGGTTGGCGGTCCTCAACTGTGCGCTTTTCTCGTAACTTCCTGCCTCGCACAGCTAAACTTTGGAACGAATTGTCACAAGCGGTGTTTCCGGACCGATACGACCTTCAAACCTTCAAGAAAAGAGCGTACTCCCACCTTAAAGGCCGGCAACGCATTTGCGACGCCTCTGGTGTTGCGGGTGTCCATGGGCGACGTTAATCGCTTTCCATCAGGCGATTCGTCTGTTCGTTTGCCACCTATAGCATAAAAAAAAAAAAAAAAGTCTATTTGAAACGGGCTACAATATAAAATGTACAAGTCGAACAACCTACCGAAGACTAAGATAATAGTACATTACTTCAGAGGCCGTTTCACGCCGAGGCATGTGTAGTGCTTTTCTCAAACATACAAAGAATACAAAAAAAATAATGACAATATTGTCGAAATAAAAAAAAAATACTTTGCAGGCCTAGCCCTGAAAAGTGTTATGGAATTCCATTTCCATTCCAGGGAGTTACTGCGCCCTAAAAGCGATACTTCCGAGTCTATTTTAAGGAACGTAAAGACAATATTTCATTGTATGTTTAAGGAAAGTAAGTTACAACAGTACTTAATTTTCTTAAACATACAATGCCTTACCATGAGTTGGAAAGTAAAGGATACGTTAGGCTCTACTCGATACTTAATGCATTATATCGCGCTCGCACAGACATATTGGAACGAGCGCGACGGCTTGCTTTACGTATCGAGTAAAACTTAACTTTACCGATACTTGCAAAGTCATGATACGGCTACTGGTACTAAAAATTCGTTTATTTTTACATACAAATGCCTGTACAATATACACTGACCACCACGCTAAGTAAAACCTGTCCTGTGGAGGAAATACAATTTTAATATGACAAATAGCGGCAACAATACCACACAAAGTAATAAACATATTTAAGAATTTTAATAACGTCTTAATGTTAAATTACATTTACGTACTCTATATAAATATCATTGGCTAGTTATTTCAACTTTAGGTATATTACATAATGAAATAACCTTAACTTTACGTTTTTTTTTTGTTACATCCGTTATAATCGCTGATAGATAACGCTATTAAACAAAAAATCTATGGCCTCTATTTTTACTCTCCTTTGAAAATAAAATAACCTAATCATTTTTTTATGCACTACAAGCTACATTATTATATTCGTTTCCTAATGCACACCATTTCATATATATAAATAATTCATGAATCAATAAAAAATCCCACAATCAATAAAATAATACCAAATAAAATACAGCAACAACCATACGTCGCGTCTAAAATAGACATCGAACTAAACGCAGCGCAAATAAGACAACCTTCAAAGCACCTAGTTCAATCCAAGATGGCGGCGGTTGTAGGTTATGTAGTAACATTGACAGTCTGCGCTTGAGTTGAGTAAGCGAGCCTTGGCCGAGCGACCAAGGACTCGCGGGCGTTCTAAATTTGAATTTAAATTGCAATTAGAATTTCTAACCGTTTTTTTTAGAATTTGGTGTAGGAATTTGAATTTCATAAAATGCCGTTGCCATGCCATTTTAAAGGTTAGTAATGGCAGATTTAAATAAATAGATTCGAAATTAAAATAGTTAATTAAATAGTTCTAATAAAACTGTGGTACCTAATTGTGATTACAATTAGAATTTCTAAGCGCTTTTGGAGTAAGAATTCGAAAAGCATAAAATATGTGCCGTTTTTGAGGTTAGGAATTACAAATTTAGATCGATTATTGAAAAAAAAATGATTTGCCCTGATAATTCCTCCATTACGAGTAATTACACGTTTTTAGCTGTTAATCATAACCATAATATATAATAGTCGTTATTGTTTTTTGTCTATAATATGAAGAAATTAATTCAATTCATTATTCTCTTAATATTCATTCTGAAGCATACGTTTGCGATTTAATATTTAGATAAAATTAATGCGTAGGCCTGTGGTTTTATTCTAATTTGAAAAAGTTTAATATATTTTTTAAATTCATTGTTTATTCATCATATTCATTGAAATTCTTACAATAATATAAAGGCTATTAAAAGTATAATAATATATAGTGTGATATGAACTGTGAACGTGCTACCGTTATTTAATGCCGTGTGAATATATTGTTAAATAAAAATAACGTAAAGACAATTGCAATAAAGAGAAAATAATGCATGTTTATGCGAACACCTAAATAGTTCGGTCAATAGGTTACGTTACAAGATTCCAAGATGGCGGCAGGTTGTAACATTGACAGCTGCGCACGCGTTGCGTAAGGCGCCTTGGCCGCGGGACCAAGGACTTTGACTCTACAGCCCTAGGGCGTCTTTTTCTAGCTCTTAGGGTGTGTGAGGGATGCCAATAACTTGTGATGCTAATGCCATGCTGGTCGTTATTAAAAAGCGTCTATTTTTGTTTTTTTTTTTAATGAAGATGTTTTATGCTGTGTATCGGCAGAATAGCGCTGTAGGCTATTGACCTGAAATTATTTCCTGCTGTTAAAAAAACTCAATGCTCTAAATATTTTTGGGAAACTTTTATGGATTAATAAATAAATAAAACATTATAAATATAAAACAATACTCTCAGAAACATTTAAAAAAAAACAATAATTACTTAGTAACTCAGTGCATTCCGTATCACTTCCTGGCTGGGTGACCTGTTTACAAAATGCATCATTATTTTTCCAATCGACTTTATTTTTTATTTAATTGGGAACAATTAATGAGGTCAAAAGATAATTTTGACATGACTTCATTTGATATGATTTACGTTAGCCTTTTTTGGTTATAATGGGTATTTTACAACTTGTACAGCCATAATTTACTTATTATATAAAATGGTACACTACCTATCTAAAGTTAAACATATTTTTTTTATTTTTTAGACACATTATGAGTAAATAGATTTCATTTACTGTTAAACATATTGATATATGTACCTAAACAGTATACGGTATTTAAAAAAGTTTTGAGTACTAAAACTTTTCATTAGATTTAGGCTTATTATCAAAATAACTCTTAATCATTAACGAAAACCTAAAAAGGTATAAACATCGATGTTGTTCAATTGTGTGCAAAATGTTTAATTATTATTAAATAAACTAACAGCATTATCTTTTTTTTAAATTAAGAACCTATAGCGACGCGAGCTTAAAAAGTTCCGTCGGTAACATTTTAGCCTACACCTCCCGTCACCGATCGCGAGCACATTAATTTTGGTCATTAATAACGGAAAAAAATATAATTATTAAATGTTAAATGACTAAAAAACACTAATAATTCTTCTTTAAGCATGTTAAGCTTTAATTTATTCTGTTTTGGGTTCTTATTAGTGTGATTTTAAATGATTTTTCCCGAAACTATCTTACGAGTTTCTTTTTGTTGAATTTAAAGTATTGTTCAATCGATGAGATTATCATTATTAATTCGGAATTGAATTGTGATGTTTCAACTGTAGAAAATTGCGATGCGAAACTCAAAACTAGTTTTCTATTCCGTCATTGGCCTTCGATCAAAATATAGGTTGTAATTCACGCACACCAACAAAATCACACAGGCGCGCTAAAACGAAATAGTTATAGAAAAAGAGTGGGACAGATAAACGATAACGACTATTGGTGGGGCGAGTGGTGGGGATTCGTAAGAAAAACACAAAAAATGTGCGTGAAGTGAACCCTACGCACACCACATCACACACACATATACACAGCTAAGTCAAGGAGAACCTAAGATTAAGGGCACACAATTATTGACTTAAGAGTCATTTCGATCTAACGGAAGATTCCAAATTCAAATTCACGAATTGAAAAGTTCGAAGTTCGGCGCGCGTTCGCGATTCAAAAAACCGCTCCAAATTCAAAAGTTTACTCACATACGTCAGAGGTGGCCTGCTCTTCTTCGGTCCAGTTTGACACTTCGGTGGTAATTTTGTAAAAAAAAAGAAAAATATCCAATCTCGAATTTTCACCTTGTCATGTACATCCGTATACGGCACTGTCACTTAACATACACATCACGGTCACAAAATACGCTATCATATACTAAAAGGGTCCTAAGATTCCGTCTGATATGTCACTTTTTTAACTTGGAAAAATATTTCTCTCGAATGATATGGTAAGTTTTTAGGAAAATATAGTCTTGTTTTGTTTTTTTGTTTTGGGGGTGTTTTTTAGCGTTTGTGTGTGGGATGCGACCCGCCGCCGCTTGTGCATAGACGACACTGCAACTGCACGGCGGGCGCCTCGACTCCGCGTGCGTACTTAGCCATTACCTTGTATTTACTGCGACCGAGCTATACGGGCGCGCGTCTTGATACTTGTGTGCCGGGTAACCGTTGGAAAAACGTGGAAAAAGTCGCGAAAAGCGTTCGTTTAAAGTTTGTTTTTAGGTTGGTGTGATGTAAAACGACTTAACCCTTTATAGGGCACTGGTCTGAAAAACGACCACCCTATAACGCTGTTTAATTGTAGTTTTTTCCAGTACAGATTTTTTTTCTACAATATATCGTCGAGGATTGAATGCAGGATGTTTTTAGTCTTGCCCGTTGTTGAACAATATAAGGCAAATTTAGAGCAACTTAATTAATAAAACAAATAATTTAAAGGACAAAGAAATAGGGACATATAAACTTACCTATCATATCCAGGCCATTTTGGTAGTTTCCGTCCGCCATTTATTTAATTAACACATTATCTTCGAAACACTGGCTTTTAACATTTATGTCTTCACTTAAAAGCAACAAAAAAAAAATTATCCTTGAACATTTTCTAAACTAATTTCTCGTACACCCTAATATAATTTTAAAAGTTTTCACATTTCAATATTTCACATCACTTTTACGCTAAAAGACTTTCAGTAAGATAATCCAATATCTCTAACTCGTCTAAGACACGAACTCAACTATCACGAGTGGCGCAGCGCGCTACATTGCACACAGACTGCATTTCGCTCGCGTACAATCGTCTATGTGTGCGTGCCCGCGATCATACGAAACCTCGTGGATTTTGTTCTACTCAACTTATCAAACCTTTTTCTAAAACTAACCTCCACAGTTAAACATCGAAAAACGCCTCTACCCAAAAATCGGGAGTCCGGCGTTCGATTTTCAAATTTAAAAAATCCAAAATAGAACATAATTGCGTTGGTATTGGTGTGTTGGTATTGAAGGCTGTGCCAGTGTGCGCTTTTTTATCGTTTTTTTCTCAGCGTGTGGGTGCGTTCGATTGTGTACTCGGTATGTCTGTGTGAGTGCATAGTGCATAGGGATGCGTTCATGTGTTGAGTTCTTGTAAGAAAATGGTTGTTAAAAATTTTAGCCGCGAAACATAGATGGCGTTACGACGGATATTCGAACGGTTCTATTCTGGTTTTTTAAATGAATAGGGTTGACACAACTATCAGATCAACAGTGCCGGTAATAAATTAACAAAAGTTGCTCACTGAACTTCAAATTTCTGAGATTTTAGATAGGTACTTAATATTATGTGTGTTCCGTTCCTTCTCTGGATTGAGTTTTGCCAGTATATGAAAATCTTATTGGACTTAACAAAGGGCATTTCATTAATTAAGTAATGCTTTTGACAGTGATGAAAACAAACTATGTAAATACTTATGGCTTAAAAATGAATGTATAATGGGTCTCCCCAAACCGAATAGGCTTAAGCCGGTCATAAGTTTTATGCCGACGGCATAGGAGCGAAAAATCCGAATCCACGTCGGCCGTGCCGATACGTGCCGATCCATGCCGATCGACGCCTTTTTCACGCTTATACCGTAGACATAAAGCGCTTTTCGGCCGGCTTAAGGTCTCTGCCCACTAGACCGTACTTACCATGACCGTAGCATGAACGTATCAGGGCATTGCTCAGAGCGCAAACGGACATCTCATTCACCTGGTTACGTTTTTTTGGAAGTGGCTGCATCTTTTGGTACCATTTTCAGTCCTCAGATACAGCACCCGTTTCTCTATAAGACAACCAAAATCAAACTCAAAACCAAAACATGCATCCACTTCCAAAAAAACGTGACCCGATGAATGAGATGTCCGTTTACGCTCTGAGAAATGCCCATCAGACAATAAACTATTCTTTCTATTGAAAAGTATGAGACTATGCCCACTAGGACGTTCCGGCGCCGGCCAACACTGTCTCATACTTTTCCATACAAATAATAGTTTTTGTCTGATACGTTCATGCGACGGTCATGATATGGTACGGTCTAGTGGGCAGAGACCTTTAAACCGATTCCGCGTCGATTGATTTGGGGACACCCTTAATACAGTCGCCATCAAATATATCGTAGCGTCTGGAGTGCTCAAAAATATCTGAACACGCTACTATCGTTATGGCAATAAAGGCGAGTTCAGATATTTTTGAACACTCTGAATACTCCGACACGACATATTATCTGATGACGAAAGAACTTGGTTTTCCCTTGAACGTATTGTGAAATATAAATCAAATTATTTATTAACTAAATATCTTGATTTGTTCTTTTTATTTTTCCCCAGTAGTCACACTACTTAATTCTATATAAATTATTATAAATATTAGATGTCATATACCAAAGAAAAATGACTAAGATCACCTAACGTCCGAGGTGGGGATCGAACTCGCGTGCTCTGCTTTCGCGGCTGATGCCTGCACCCCTCGGCCACTCGGTCTTAGCAACCACCGGTCAATTTTCTCGGGTATATGCAATCCCTTACAAGGCTAGGCGCCTTTGATCATTCTCTAAGGGCAAGCAATACATGCTGCACCTCCTATTAGAATACTTTACAGTTTTCTAGAATAGCTAGAGAGAGAGAGTTTTCCTTGCTTTTCACATGTCATTGTATTGATGAACACGATTTTAGTTCCCAGTCAGGATGATGCTAAGCTGACATCGTAATCTATGGACACTCGAAGCATGATGCATATATTAGTATTATAGACAAATGTATTGACTTGACAACTGTAGAATTTTATGTTTGTATATTCTTCGCTAGATATTAATGTTTCATACCTACTTTAATTGCAATGTATAGTTTGTGAATAGAATATTGACTTCATTTTAAGTTAAGTTTTCTCGATTTCCGTTTTTATCGGAAATAAAAATGTCGGTCATCGAAATTCCGTTCAGAGACTAAAAAGACAATAACGTAATTTTTATCAAACTTTGCTTTGTGAGTCATGAATGATTCATAGTTACTGTTGGTTATATTATTTGTGCATTGATTTCAAAGGTCGTAAGTACACTGGTTGAAATGTTAGATAAGCTTATTTGGAGTTGAGAAACGAGGTTTGATTAGTTGGCATTTATATTGTCACGTGGTTTTTATCACATTTTATTGAAACAAAGAACCTAGGTGTGGCTTCATTAGACCTTGTTCAGTCTAAATATGAATTTGAGTCGATAAACGTCATGGTTGATATCATGATTTGATGTCGAGTTGTGGAAAATAGCCAGAATACAATACAAAAAGCCTACTATACTTTCTTTAAATCATATTTTGAATCTTGTTGTGTATTTATACTACTGATGAATGAATAGTGGCCAATTTCGATTGTTATCAAAATCAGTAATACAAAGGAAATGTTACCTTATTGATATCATTGAAGATTCAAATTCTATCGAAGCGGAATGTGCATTGTAATGCACATTAGGCCTTACGAGCACAAATACTTTTTTACGTACAAGGATTCTTGGATCATGAAAAAACTAGCAATATAATTTTAATAATTACATACAATTCTTTGTTTTTTTATTAAAGGAAAAGAAACTACCAATCCTTTATTATTTATGTTATTACAATTTCACGGTTTCGTATCTCAAAAGAAAAAAAGGGACCCTTACGTATACCTAGGATTACTCGCGTGTCTGTCTGTTTGTCCCTCTGTTACAGCCGATTTGCTCCGAAACTACGGTGGTAGGTACATATATGTAATTTGGTGATGCAACGATGGATGTAGAACGTTAATAAATGAAAATTAATAAATTCGTTTTTTTTTAAGTGAAAGGGTTTATATGATTTTACTTTATTTTTTATGATTTTAAGGTGAATAATATTGCAGTTTAAAAAAAATAAGACAATAATGATCCCCTCCCCAAGCGAGTAATATTTAACAAAAATGCAGAAAATATTTCCTCAAGTATAATTATAAGTAGTTTATAGGGAAACCTATAAGAAATAAGAAGTCTTCTTCACTTCACTTCATCAGCCTATGATAGTCCACTGCTGGACGTAGGCCTCTCCTATTAACTATGCGTATAGACGCATTAGGAGGTAAATGCCCATAATCGCCACGCTGGGCAAGCGGATTGGCGATCGCAGTAATGTGTCCACTGTGATGACGCTGCTGCCCATCAAAAATATTTTATTAAATAATGGTAAGTGACACTGTAATCCCTTAGTCGACTCTTCTTACGACACCCGCAGGAGGAGTTGGGGTGGTGACAAATGTATTCTTACTGCCGTCACCACACGGCTAATAATAATAAGAAGTCTATAGTATTATAATTAATTTTAAAGTAATTAATATTTTCTTCGGTTACCGCGAGGATTACACATGAAATAAAACTATGAAAACGGATAAACGCGCGTATATTAACTAATTTTAACTTCATTCCGACGTTTCGAACACTTTACAGGGTTCGTGGTCTGCGAGTCATCCGCAGTAGTTAATATACGCGAGTTTATCCGTTTTCATAGTTTTATTTCATGTTTAAAGTAATTAGTCAAACATTTTTTAAACAGATCTATATTAGGAAATATAGCATTACATTTGTACTACTAAACCAAAAGCAGGGTATGCACTTTAAATGAGCTTAGTTAAAACGTTAGCCTTCCGCATAGGTACTGTTCACGGACAATCTATACCTAGAAACGCCAGAATCTAAGAGTCATAGACGCTACCGCCATCTAGTTTTAAGAATAGGACACCAGTGTGACGCAAATTAATTTTCTGGCCATCCCGCTCATAGGTTGTATATTGAAGCGAGAGGAACAGAAAGTACAGGTAAATTCACTAAAGCTGGCACGAATGGAATGAATAAAATGAATGACATCTATCATTGTATGTATGCGGTCGTCCTATACCAACCTGTATCTACTGTCATTAAGACATCCACACATAGATAGATACTTTCTGTCACTTACTCGATCCATTCGTGCCAAGCTGTCGTGAACTTACCTGTAAGTCCGAATCAAACTCACGAAAGCTCACGGTAAACACATTCTTCTGAAGGCATATTTTACATATTTGTACATTATCCTCTGCGTTGAATTTTTTGTTCATATACAGGGTGTTTCGTATAGAGATGAACAGATAAACAGCAAGGCATTTCGGAATTTTTATAAAAGTTAAAAATGTCTTTTTCCTAAATATTGGAGCCTGAACTCTATATAGGATGAAATAAGAAGCATATAATCTACCTACCCTACCTACATTTTTGCTGTTCTTTTGTCCAACCTGCTGCTAAAGCTAAAAAATTGGTCACAAAACCAAATGAGAAATACTCGATTGACTGTTTTGTCTCTTCCCGTAAACGTAGGTCTTCAACGAAAAATGTCACCATTCGAGATAAAGCGAGTGATTATACAATTACCTCATAACTGGCCAATTATTGTTGATTTACCAGCTAGGAAATATTTTTACCTTACCAGTCTCAAGAACACCGCGACACTATAGTGTAATAAAATGTTTAGAATTAGAAACAAGATTTAGCGATCTAAGGCATGTCTTTGTGTATCCCCACAACTGTGGAGACGTCACGAAAGGACGTCTGTCACCAATGTAATTGAAAATTAGAATTTTCTTTTCTGGGCTTTTTTATAGTGGTACAATTTTGACAGACCACAAACGAGAGAATATAAAAACTATTATTTCTTCAAAACATTGACTTATTTTCGATCTAAGGCATGTCTTTGTGTATCCCCACAACTGTGGAGACGTCACGAAAGGACGTCTGTCACCAATGTAATTGAAAATTAGAATTTTCTTTTCTGGGCTTTTTTATAGTGGTACAATTTTGACAGACCACAAACGAGAGAATATAAAAACTATTATTTCTTCAAAACATTGACTTATTTTCAGTCTGATTCATATGGACCTACATGTTTTAGGATAATACTAGGTCGAAAAATATAACATAAAATCCAACTGTAAGTCTTGTACCTAGGAAGTTGAGCTTTTTAACTAGTCTGCTGCATTTTGTAGTCGACTGCATCAATGATAACGGGATATTAAGACAGATCCTAACATCTCCTGCATCTCGTTTTAGAAACGTATGTTTGATCTTTTTTTTTTTTAATCCTGAAAACGTAATTTTTGCAAATCTAAAAATGCTTGGGCTCATTCGAATAACATTTTTTTTAAACGTGATTCATTTGAGCGCACAAAATGTTTGATTTTCTCACTTGAAATAATTGTACACCTATACACTAACAAAAATAAAACAATCGGTACCCACGCTTGTGTTTTTTAGCGTGAAATTCGGAGGGACGATTGGCGATGACAACGTTGACAACTGGTGATACTCGCGCATTTTATTCACAAGACATGCAAAAAAATATTGGCTCCAAAGACGACCAAAAATACAACTAGGTACCTATTTGAATTTGTCAAATGGGTAACTATAAATAATAATATCTTAGGACATCTTACACAAATCAACCTAGTCCCACGGTAAGCTCAATTAAGGCTTGTGATGTGGGTACCAGGCGACGATGCATATAATAGATAGATACGTATAGATACTTAGATACATACACAGCCACGACCAAGGAACAAACATTTGTGATAAATAAATACACAAAGAATGCCCTCGCCGGGATTCGAACCCGGAACCTCCAGCTTCGTAGGCAGGGTCACTACCAACTAGGCTACAGAGCCTGACCATTCACATGATCTGAATCATTCACTTGAAAATTGTAGTCATTTTTAAAATGGTGTCAGATATATTAATAAACAACGATAAATTAAGTACCTTCAACCTCCTGAGGCCTGGTGACGACACTTACTTCAACCGAATTTTAACTTTGACACTATATCTATAACCCTTTACACCCGGGTTGATACGATCGTGACAGTTAAATTGAAGATTACCAATGGAAAATTGCCCTAGTTATAGTACTGGATCCTATACAGGGTGTTCCACAAGCCACTGAAAACCTTGAACGGGGTGATTTAGTAGGCTATACTGAACAACTTTCAATATGGGGCCAATCCCGAAATCTAAAAAAAAATTGTCTTTTTCATACATTTTGACCGATTGATCACGACATTTTATATGAAAAAGGCAATTTTTTTTGAGATTTCTGGGTTAGCTCCATAGTAAAAGTTATTCAGTTTAACCTACCAAATCACCCCGTTCAAGGTTTTCAGTGGCTCGTGGAACACCCTGTATAGTTGGTTAGTTTTAAAGTACTGGATTATCTTTTTTGTGAATAGAGGTGAAATAAAATGTATCGTGTGAATAAGTTTGTTAGCCTATTAGTTCTGGAGTAAGGTCCCGTGGAAGATCCAAAACAATGGCAAGGCATAAGTGGCAATGGTATTTTTATAGTAGCGGCCGAGACCCGGCAAATCGGAAGCCAAAGATATGGAAGGCGGAACCTGGCACTGGCCAAGAGAGCTACCTAAACCTAAACTGAATCGCATTAGTACGTCAAACGTCATGGTAACACCCTAGGTCCTACATGGAATCGCATAAGTAGCCCCCCAGGTTGTTAGTTAGTTATATTAGCTAAGTAATAATGCCAGGGCGATGATGATGAGAGGCCAAATAATACTAGGGAATCTTATAAAGGAAATACATAATTTGTGAATAGCAATCTGCGCATGACATGATCCAAATACTGACGCGCAGTAGGGAGCCTTGTTTTCGCAATTTTATCTTTATTGCCCATTGTATTCTGGCTGTTTGTCAGCTTATTCAGTCTCCATCGCTTTGGAGGTTATAAAGAATCCGTCGATAATGGACCATTATCGAATTGTATTGGAGTATTCATCATCATCAGCCTGTCTCTGTCCACTGCTGGACATGAGACTCTCCTATTAACTATGCGTATAGACGCATTAGGAGGTAAATGCCCATAATCGCTACGCTGGGCAAGCAGATTGGCGATCGCAGTAATGTGTCCACTATGATGACGCTGCTGCCCATCATCAATCTTATAGTGGAATGGTAAGTGACACTTCAATCCCTTAGTCGACTTTTACGACACCCGTAAGAGTTGGGGTGGTGACAAATGTATTCTTACTGCCGTCACCACACGGCCAAGTCTTGACAGTTGGCAGCTCGCAACTTTGTAAATGACTGCAATTACTTACGTTAGCAGCGGCTTTAGCGCATCTTGTATTTGACAGTAACTCAGAGCTGAGCAATTCTCAAAAAAAAATACAATTTGGATCGCGTCTTCGATATTGTTAAAAATTGGTCAAGTCAAGGATGCTGAACAAGAACCACCACATTTCCTTAAATATCCCAAAAAGTTTGTATAGAAGTTTCCTTTGTTGTTACCAAATTCGTTGAAATTTTTGGTAACAAAAAGGAATCTTTTGTACAAAAATTTTGGAACATTTTGGAAAATGATGTGGATTTTGCTCAGTATCATAAACTGTACCAGCCTACCAATTTTTATCAATACGAATACGTGATCCAAATAAACGCTTTTTAAGAAATGCTCAGCTACGTGTCTCTTCGATTGTATGGATTAAAAGAGTCGTGTATGTTACATTTATGGTAGAAACACAATGCCCGACACAGACCCAACAAACGAAATTTGCAATCATAATGTCATAGGAACAAAGTTGATAGCAAGGCATCTTATAGGTTTTCCGAAAAATTTGTAATGTTTTGTTTTATTGATCAAAGCCGGGCCCAATTGTTCCTGTTAACGTAAACTCTTTCTTCAATTATTTATTTAATATTTTAAAACCAAGGTCTAAGGTACATTTTTAATATACTTACTGAAGCC
>JALPQI010023106.1:0-23111 GCA_025490895.1 Thaumatotibia leucotreta
CCATTGACATAAAATTCGATTAGTGAAAACCGACTTCAAGGAATTTTTGAGTTCTGCTTCCAACCCAGAAAATAGACATATTGATAAAATGATAAGACCAAAATGGACAAAAATGCTTTAGTAATCGGGTCAAAATTATTTTCGTTGTCTTGTTTCATACCACTCTGTCACGCTTGTAGTTACTGTTTCGACTCAGTACATAAAAAAATCCGGTGCACTTGTATTTCTTTTTCACGCTAGATTTTAATCCATACATCAGAAATTATAACAAAACATCATCTCATATAAAAATCACCACTGCGTCACGTTTTTTAGGGACACAAGATAAGACAACGAAAATAATTTTGACCCAATCGTAATACAGGGCGTCCCAAAGTTATGGGACATGAAGGGGAAGTACCTTAAATATCGTAGATAGTGTATTTTACTAAAATAAAACTTCATGTTATTTTTAAGATTTTGTAATTCTGCATTCAAAGTTTTTCAAAAAATTACTTGCTTCACCCGGAAATCGAACCAAACACAATTTTTTTTCTAATTTTGAATCAAAATTTTTTGGTTATTTTTTTAGATTTAGATACTATATTTTGTAAGGAAAATTGTTATTTTTTATCCATTCTTTCGAATAACAGAATAAAATTACAATTTTTTTTTTGTTTTAATGTAGGTTCGATGCCTAGAAAAAGCTATTTTTTTTGGATTTTTTTTAATGCAGTATTATTTACTTTTCAAAATAAAATAAAATAAAGTCTTCTTTCAGCAAAATATGCTATCTACGATATTTAAGGTACTTCCCCTTCATGTCCCATAACTTTGGGACGCACAGAGGTCACGGTAGTAGCTAAAATTCGAATAAATTGATGATCTACTTTGACTGTTTTTTTTAGCAAGGAGAATAGTAGTACTACGTAGTTTTAGAAAACATAAAATATTTGGCATGTGTGGGAATAAACATCTTTGGTATAAGCTTTCAAAGTTAACATACTGCATGGCGCTCCAACGCGTTATCTAAAAGTGCAATATTTACGCGTCGTTTAAAAATTTATTATATACATGACTGTTTTAGGGAAAGCTATAATTATTTAAATTGAGGTACACAGGGGTATTTTCTATCGTTTTTAATAACATTTTATTATTTTCCCTGTCGTGTTTTTATTATAATATTTATTTTACGCGAGCCATCAAAACAATCAACGACGATTTCGATTTGAAAAATATTTCGAAGCTTTTAGTTTAGAAACCCTTCGAGTCCCTTAATGATTCATATGTCGTTTTGTAGTCTAGAAAGTGCTTTATCGTGAGCAAGTGATAATTCTACCGAAGATTGCCGAAGGTCATGGCGGTAGCCTTTTTACGTAACTGAAATTTAAGGACAAAAATAAGCGTACTTAATGATTTTTAAGAGCGAGGAGGGGGGAAATCAATTGCTCGCTCTCACGTAATTTGTTTTTAGGGTTCCGTAGTAAACTAGGAACCCTTATGGTTTCGCCATGTTCGTCTGTCCGTCTTCCGTACCATAGCTCAATGGCCGTTAGTACTATAGTGTGGGGTATCGTTGAATAGGTCTTTCAAAAAGAATAAGGGTCCCAAAAGAAAGTTTTTTTACCCGCAACATTTCAAGAATAACAAGTAACACTTACTCATTAGATTTTTGCTGACATCCGATCTATACATAACTGGTTTACAAAATTTACCTCACAAAAAGTAGGAATCTTTATTTAAAGCTTGTATTTCGCTTATTACAGATCAAATACAATCTTAATATAACATTACGTACTGTTTTTTAGACTTTTATTGCGACTTTTGAATTTTAAGCACTGTTCTTTGAACGCCTGACCACTGTGGGACGCCCCTAATTACTGAACAGCATTCATTTTGGTGTAATGTGCTTATTAGAATAAGATTTTATTAGATTAAGTTAATTGATTTTAATTTTATTTCGTTTATTCATTAACTTGCTAAGTTTGGAGACGTTTATGAATTCATAACGGGGTTATAAAATAGGATTGACAGTGCTACGAAGCGTAGCGTAGCTACGGCGTAGCGGTAGGCTACGCTACGCAATTACTACGACATCAAATCGTTTTACTCGTAAATAGTATAAAAACAATATCAGATCACACAATGACATCATCATTTTTATATATTATATCATTTAATTGTGTCATCACTTCCCAAACTAGGTATTATTCTCATACTTTCATTTGGCAGAAATATCACAAGGTTATAGTTCGAGAAATATAAATTGAATGTTTATTTTTACTATAATGTAGGTAGAAAGTTACCAATTTATATTTCACGAACTATACGCAGATTTTTCTGTCACTTATGTTCCAACTTGGCCGTGAGGTGACGGCAGAAAGAATACATTTGCCACCCCCCAACTCCTCCTGCGGGTGTTGTAAGAGTTGACTAAGGGATTGTAGTGTCATTGGCCATTATTTGATAAAAGATTGAGGATGGGCAGCAGCGTCATCATGGTGGACACATTACTGCGATCGCCAATCCGCTTGCCCAGCGTGGCGATTATGGGAATTTACCTCCTAATGCGTCCATACGCATAATTAAAAGGAGAGAGCAGCAGTAAACCAGCCTAGTTTCCAAACGAAAATTCTGCCAAATGAAAGTTGGCAAATAATGATTTGGTAAATGTTTTCATGCCAAGTGAAACATCTGCCATAAGTTGGTTGGGAAGTAAAATTAGGCGAAAAATATTTCAGAAAAATAGCAGTACACCCGATAGAAAGAACCCTCGGGTATGTGCAATAGGGAACAATTACATAAAAGATTCCAATAAGTCGAAGTGTATTGATTTAAACTTTCACGATTATCACTCATATTTTAAAGACAAACGGGTCTTGCCATGCCCGAAACGTCAGGATATAATTAAACGTAAGTTTACGCGATTAAGACCCGTTTGTCTTTAAAATATAAGTCAAAGTGTATCCTTAAAAGCCTCACTAATACTCAGTGATCGGCAATCGACACCACTGTGGTTCCTATCATCATCATGCCAGCCGAAAGACGTCCACTGCTGAACATCGGCCTCCCCTAAAGATTGCCATAATGACCGGTTCCTATAAAAACTTTAAAATAAACTCTATTATTTATCTCATGCTTTTGTTTCAAACAATTTGAGTGTGTGTAATACAATAGTGATAAATAAAAAAATATCACTCATGTCCGTATATTATTTTACACGAATACCACCGAGTGGAACGAGTGGTGCCGATCACTCCTAATAAGATACAGGATTATTTTATATTTATTCAGTGTCCAAACTTTAAAGGGTTAATTTTCAGATCATATTGATTACCTTTTACTATGAGATCGACAACGATTCGAGAAAAAAAAAACGGTTGTTCCATAAAAACCCTGAGATATTATTGAGAGTTGTATGGAACCTCAGATTTTTCATCAGACGCCGTAGGCGGAGGGCTTTTATGACTCGAGTTAGTATTCCGCTTACCGACCGTGATGCATACAATGTTTTTCATCACACTTGCCGACAAGAAAATAAGTTTTAAGAAATAATATTATTAAATGACGTACTCACATTTCTATTACTCCCTAGGAAATTTCACTTTCCTATTACTCCCGCTATGCACGCAAGCAACGGCGCGCTTAGACAACAAGTGTGATGAAAAACATCTTACAGCTAACATGCATTAATTACAAACAAAACATAAATTTGATTTAAGATAAATGCAGAAATTATACTAATAGTATATTCACTACAGATGAAGTCTATAATAGTCAGAATATTATCAAAAATCAACCTGTACATAATGAGGCCTCTGAGGTTTTCAGTGGCTAGTGAAACAACCTATATAAAGGTTGTTTTTCGATTGAAACTCGTCTACGCAACGAGGCGCGAAGGCGATAGTCGGATGTTTTGTCGTGTTTCATCGCGACTCTTTTGTTTCTGCCCGAGCTACCGCGTAGGCCGAGAGCCGGCTGCCGAATAGTGTTATTCAGGCTGTTAGAGTTATTCTTAAGCTTCGTATACACTAGAGGCAGCCTTGGGATGAGCGGCCTCGACTTGAAGCAAATAGCCTCAGTTTGAGGCTGCTCCCTCTGAGGCAACAGCTACGGATCAGATCGAGGCGTGTCGCCTCAGCTTGATCCGTAGCTGTTGCCTCACGAGCGACCGTCTCCACTAAACACACGGCTCGGACTGAGGCGCCTTTGAGCAAAGCACAGAGACCGACAAAATATGGCTCAGCTCGCGGCGACGAATTTGCCTCAGGTTGAGGCAGCGTTTCCACTCCGCAGACTCGGAGTGAGGCAGCCGCTCGACCCGAGGATGCCTCTAGTGGATACGCGGCTTTACATTTAGGTATCGAGTATCATCGATTAGTACACATAATACAACCTTTAATTGAGTTTGATTTGTGTAGATTGCTCCTCATTTGTGTAGATATGTATGTATATTTATTTAAATTTACGGTTGTTCAGTTAAGCTAAAATATGTAGATGTATACGCGCAAAGTTCAAAAAATATGTTTTTTTTTATGTTGGCACAACAAAGTGGCTCCACTCCACCTGATCGTAAGTGAAAAGTAAAGCCCAAATCGCGGCGGCAACGAACAGGAGACAATCAGTAACCTGTTAGTTGCCACCGCCTTGCTGGCCCGCTAGATGCTTCTTCACGCTTCGTTTAATGTTTTCATCACATTTGCTGTCTAAGCGCGCCATTGCTTGGATGCATAGTGGGAGTAATATAAAAGTAAAATTCCCTAGGGAGTAAAAGAAATGGTCGTACGTCATTTCATAATATTTTGTCTTAAAACTTATTTTTGTCGGCAAGTGTGATGAAAAACATTGTATACATCACAATGTACTAATACCTACTATATTATATGTGCGATTTTGCCGTGTCGTAACGGTAGTATGCTGTGTAGTGATAGCAATAAGAATACATTTGGCACCACCCCAGCTCTTCCCGTGGGTGTCGAAAAAGTCGGCTAAGGGGTTGAAGTATCACTGACTATTTTCGAAGATTGATGATGGGCAGCATCATCATAGTGGACACACTACTGCGATCGCCAAACCGCTTGCCCAGCGTGGCCATTATGGGCATTTACCTCCTAATGCGTCCATGTAAATACGGCTGTCCAAAATCAAAACCTAGCAAGGGACATTTTTTGTCAAAATACGTTTTTTTAATGTATCTGCCCCAAATGCTGAGCTGCGTCTAATGCAAAAACACCTGTATTTCTATCTCAATTAGAATCAAAGTTACGAGACCCACCAAACCTAGCAAGGGCATTTCTTACATGCCACCAACATATTCAAAATCCTAGTAAGTAACTTTTTCAAGTCCAAAAACCTGGCAACTGCATGCTATACTAGGTTTTTGAGTTTGTAAATGGATCACACTAGGTTTTTGAATATGGGAATTGTTCCTTACTAGGTTTTTGATTTTAATAATTGCCGAAGGGTCGTACAAGGAATTCAAATATAACAATAAATAAAACCTATCAAGTCAGTAATGAGTGAAGTTTGCGTTCTAATGGTCGCCGCTCCCGCGCTCCCTGCCTGCGGTTTTTGTCACCGCCCCGCGGGTGTCGTAAGAGTCGACTGAGGAATTGAATTGATATTGACCATTTATTTATCAACGATCGATAACGGGCAGCAGCGTCATTGTGTTTCATTTCTTTCTATTTCTTTCCACAACTCGACATCAAACGTGCCTATTTTGCGTGGTTCCGACGTTGGTCCAGTACTTTTTGGGGAATTTACATACACACTGTAATTTCTTCGCAGGTGTCTGCAGGTTTCCTCACGATGTTTTCCATCACCGTAAAGACTTGTGAATATCAAATGATATTTCGTACAACAGTTTTTGAAAAACTTATTGCTGATTGAATGTTTATTGCCGTTTTTTTATTTTCGCTGGTAAGCCGATAGTCGCGTGTGTAGTACTGTTTATACACATGATATTCGAATGGTATGCACAATTATTGCACATGCATACACTCGTAGCAGAAGATGATACCAAAATTTTCTCCTATCAGGATCGAAAGAGTTCGCGGTACTGAGTGGAAATCATATTAAAAGTTACAAAAACAAAAAACAAGTGCGAGACAACTTTAAATAAAATGACTCGTTATGGCAATGACCCTACTGGGGGAGGCCTATGTCCAGCAGTGGACATTTATCGGCTTAGAATGATGTTTTTGGGAAGTTTCAATGAGTAGTAAATTGTTAGCAAGTACTTTGCAGCGAAGCTCTGCGGGAAAGGACTGGTAGTCAGTAATTTCAAAATCATTGAAATCCCCTAGATTGCAATTAAATAGGGTGCTTTGCAGTCATTTCATAAGTCGTCTTATTTTAATTACCATAAAACACACCGTTATTTTTATCATAATAAAGATTCATTCCGAAATTACCCGAGCAGAATTTCTGTAGATTGAAATTACCCCAATGCACTATACTACAATTTTACCTTTACCTTATTAAAATGGTAAACCTAATCCGGATTTCAAAGTAAGCATTTGCTTGATTTTATATTTGACATTTTAAGAGTTTACTGCTTACAAGCAGTAAAATTTACCATTTTTGTACCACTTGCTAGGTTTCAGTTTCTAATTGACATAACATTTCTATTATTTTTTGTAATCAGTTGTTAGTAAGGCACATAAAAGTTCTAAAAATATACATATATTAAGTTTCAATAGTTTGTCTTATAAAGCAAGTTATACTTCTTTATATAAGACAAAGTCTTGTGAGATAAAGGTCTCTGCTACTGTTTTTTTTTTAACAAAATGTTTATTTGCCTCTCCTGTAAAATTTCGCTAAATACACTTACTAGGCTTTGATCTGGGACAGCCGAATAGGCTTAGGAGAGGCCGTTGTCCAGCAGTGGACTAATATAGGCCGATTATGTAATAACAAAAATAAAGCCTTTAAAAAAAGTCCTCGTGTTTGATATTGAAAATTATATTAACGCGTGAGCATTCCTACTCATTTTGGTGGGCGTTTTTACAAACCGTTGTTGAAATCACCTTGTTATTTAATTTGGTCAAGTTTAGGCTTCTTCGACTCAGAATCACGAGCTAATTCGATTTTGTTAGGAGAAAAAATATGTCCCATAATTTTCATACAGTTTTTATTCCTTCTATTACGCTACTGCCTTTGAACATCTATGAAAAAACGGTATCGTAACGAAAAAAACATTTTGAGACATTTTTTTCTCCTATTAGAATCGAAATAGCTCGTGATCCTGAGTAGAACAAGCCCAAACTTGTCCGAATTCATTAATAAGGTGATTTCAACAACGGTTTGTGAAAACGCCCTGTTACACTATTTGATATTCAAGAAAAATACGTGACGGGATGCAGGTCTATTCTCGTCAGTCGGGTTAAGTTCTTTTTCGCTGCAGACACATTGTTATCTGCGTTCGTAAATACTGAGACGTTTTAAGAACGTTACTGTGACGTTTACGGCTACGGAGCCGTATAATGGTTCTAAGAAACCGTTCGTTTTTGTGTTATACGCATGAGTTTAGAGGCTACACTCGTTCCGATTCCCACGCGTAGCGGATTAAAATAGGTATTTTGCACAGAATTAGATTTGGATAGAAGAAACAAGTTCATTCATTTATATGGCGGCAGAGCGTGTCAGATTTTGTACTTAAGTTTTTACTTGCCTATGATTTTAAATATGTCTCAGGCCTTTGAGTATTAATATTTTTTTGTATTGTTGCAATTAATATATTGCTTAAGGAGGCATTATTAATGTTTTTGTTCACTTCAACTTACAAAATTTGACGCCCGAAAGCTGCCAGCTGCGATTAAAGACGGACAACTCAGTAGATTTTACTGAGTTTATTTGACACGCTAAGTAGATACTTTTGCTTGATCTATGGTATATATGACATCTGTGGTATTTTGGGTATTTTAAGAACTTTACTGTGACGTTTACGGCTACGCAGCCGTATAATGGTTCTAAACCCTTTGTTTGTTTTGTGTTATACGCATGTGTTAAGAGAGGGAGTTTACGTTCCGATTCCCACGCGTGGCGGAATAAAATAGTTGTTTTGGGCAAAAAATATATCTTTGATATAATTCGAATAGTCGATTAGCAACTAAAAATAATGATATTTTCAAACTTTTTGTTGTTAGAAATTTAATTATATGTTATTTGTTAAGTAAATAGATTATCTAGAATGTCTAGGTAACGTTAATCACGTTATTGTATTTATTTTTGTTCAATATTAAAAGGCTTCTATGTATATCAACGAGGACAAAATATGCCCCGATTATTCAGGGTATAGTTCATCTATACCAATGTTTTTTTCTTTTGTTCTAATTTAAAAAAAAAAAACAATAAGCGGGTTCTAAATAGTTAATGTAGCTATATGGGGTAAAGTATTATCAAAGAGTTACTCGAGTTATAATCTCTCTATATTATTTGTCAATTGTGTAACCCTATTGAATTCTGTTTGAAACTCGGTTAAAAATTCACCAAGAATTTTATCGTCCAATTTTCTTTGTACTTCAATAACGAAGATTCGGAGAACTTTGATTAAAGGGAAGCAGTTGTTATCGATGTATGAAATGGATAAAAAGGTCAAAGTAGCTTGTTATTCACTAAGGAAACCGCCTTGCTGTCAGCGCTGTGTCAGCGCTGCGGCAGCGTCGAGCCTAAAAATGGTATTCACTAATGTACTTTAAACGATACTAGTGCTCGGCGACGAATACGGCGTGAGCGTGATAAATCAAAGAAGAATATCTATTAGAGGATCTCTAAAACGCTATCATGGAGTCAAACGAAGCGAAAATCTCTAGTGACTGTCTTCTTTAATTGTGCAGAAAGATTTTCACGAGTTACGAAAGGGAAATGGCTTTATTATGAAATTTGTAAAAAGGCGAGGTAGCTAATAAAAGATAATTAAGGAAAGTGGAACGGAGTAGAATCTACTTAATAAGAATAATAAGAAATGATAGGTCCGGATGAATTATTTAATGAGAAGATGAAAGGTAAATTTCATGTTTTTTTTGTGAAAATCAAATCTCGGTGTTTTTAATCTATTTGTTTGAGACTTGTATATTTTTTGTAGATTTTCTGTAATAGTTTGTTATGAAAATAGCCAGATCATAATATTGACTCTCAATTACAATTTATAATCTTTATTTACAGATCAGAACAATTCATACAAGGTGACATTGGGGTCGTTATCCAAACTGTGAGAAACGTGATAATTAAGATGGTCTTTTTGAATAAGTTTTCCTATGGAATAAATTGAAAATCGCAAGAACAAAATACGGTTTTCATACAAGACTGACTGACGCGGATTTGTTCACGTCTCATTAATATGTAAACACATTTGTAAGGAATCAGTATAGAGAAATGTGTTCATATTATTGAACTTCAACTATACTGTCTTAAAAAATGTATACATACTATTGAACTTCAACTGTACTATATAGTCTTAAAAAAACGATTTTCATATCGGTCACATGGGAAATCTTATCTAGAAAGATAATCTAAAGCCGTTTTTCTCAGTTTGTATCATGACCCCGATGTCACCTTGTATACATAAATTAAATCCAACTAACCTAAGTAATCTACTTCATACCTCAACTTGGCAATCGGGTAAAATACTTTTCTTTGGCTTATTTTGTGTTCCTAAAAAAATGTGACGCAGTGGTCATTTTTGTATGTGATGATGTTTTCTTTTAAATTTTTGGTGTACCTATGGATTAAAATCTAACGTGAAAAAGAAATACAAGCGCATCGGATTTTTTTATATAATTTAATTTGGCCCAATCATGACATTGTACGGAGGATGCTGACCGCATTTCCTCGCTGTATCGCAATGCTGATACGAAGTCCAATCACATTCAATATCAAATAAAAAACTTTCTATCATTGACAGTTTATTTGAGTGTAATAATTAATATACTTGCTAGACTAAATCTCCCTTCGGTCGTGTTTTAATTTACCGCCACTCGTTTTTTTCGCACTTGTATCGTAATGTGCAACTTTATTGTAGGTATAAAAAACGTCAATTATGAACCTTGCTCATAATGCTTCGATAGGATTATAAAAATCGTTGCGTGCCTGCTATACGGCCACATTTCAAAATCGGATTTTATGGAAGATGACGCCGTATTGCAGGAAAATATGGTCACTTTTATCACACGATTCTATTTTGAGATGTGGCCATGTAGCAGACGTCGACGCTTATCATGAACAACGCTACATCTCAAGACACTAACTTGTCGTAATTTGAATTCTATCAATGATGCACTAGTATCCCAATTGTACTTAGGCGCGTACTATTTTGGATTACAGCGTTGTTCATGATAAGCAACGACGTGTGAATATCTGAGCGTTTGAACCGCCTAATTTTGGTGGCATAATTTTTGTCGAAGTTGCTATTCGTTACAATGTGCTACTTTGTCATTTGAAGGAGGCAGTACATATAACATTGAGACGTTTAGAAGGTTCGGCAAAAATTACGCCACTAAAAATAAATTAGGCGGTTGAAATGCAATAGTAGATTACATGCCAAGGCCGTTTACGTGGAAAACGTCTCGGATAATATCAGGTCACTACTGAGAAAATCGTAATTCGTAAATTTCGCGGATTCTTCTCTGCCACTCAAACGAAGGCGTCATTAGAGTGAGAGAGACAAATCCTCGAAATTTACGAATTTCGTTTTTTCGCGGTAGGGCCGCTGATCCGAAGCTTTCTCATTTAACGGCCGAAGTGTAATACTATTTTTCTGCTCAACGGAGCCGGCAGGCGGCAACTTAGTTTTGCCGGCCGGAGGGCAGAAAAGATATTCATCTAGACACGCGTTTTATTTTAACGCCTAGACGGGACAAATATTTGCGATAACAATAAAGCCTGGACCGCCTTATATACGTATCCCACCGTTTTATATGCCTGAAGTAAACGCAACCTCTAAACTGCGGTTAGAAGGGCAATAATATGTGGATCAAGTGATACACTTAGAGCGTTTTCACTAAGGATAGCAAATGGGTGAATATCTGAGCGTTTCAATTGCGTAATTTTGGTGGCACCATTTATGCTGAAGTTTCTAATCGTTATTTGTGTAAAATACCTTGCCTCCTTCAAATGACAAACAGCTTATTGTAACCAATAGAAACTTCGGCAAAAATTATGCCACCAACATTAGGCGGTTAAAATGCTAAGATATTCACCCAAAAACGCTTGTGATTTGTATGAAATAACCGAGTATTTCTAATTTTAACATTGTCCAATCAATAATTAGAGCGACTGATGCAAAAATGTAGTAACTTATATGTAGCAAAGGATAGTAATTTATTAAGTTCGCGTTAGGTAAGATTATCTACTGGATAAGATAGGAAATGTTATGTTATTGTTTCCGTTTGATATTATAGTATATATGTATATAGTACAAAACACTATATACAATCTATTGTAGGTTGTATAAAATCAGAACCACCGTAGAATGAGTATAAAAAAAATACTTGAGCAAGGTTTATACTTATTTACGAGCATTCCAAGTGCTTCATTTCTTTGGTCGCATTTGCTTGGCGTATTGATAATATTATCAGTGATCAGCCAACTACCTAATAGCCAAAAATAGCTTCCAAATGTTAAGAAATTTCACTGAAAATATGATGAATAATTTTTTTTTGGCTGTTATTGCCATCATTACGTTGGTTTTATGCAAAATTATGCTACATAAATCATGCAAACATACATTTTTCTGGTGATAATAAGCCCTTTTCTTGATGAGCCATCTACAAACGTGAACTATATGCATATTCGCGTAATAAATAATTGACAGTAGCATAATTTTGCATAAAATCAGCGTGACTTAGATAACCGTCACAGTGGCAATTATACAAAACATGTTGATTCACCCAAATATGAAAGATATTCTGAATTTATTTTAATGAACAATAAATGTATTTTGCTGTCCAAAAAAGAACGAATGAATCAAGTGAAACCACAGAAACGACATACCACATATCAAAACCGCCATTTGCGGTGTTCGCGTCGAAAACAAAATGGCCGCCAACCGTCAACCGCTTATCTCCCATGCATTAAATCAGACCTTGTACGTATTCACTACTCAAGCGAACTTACGCCTGAGGGGTTCTGTATAATTATTATAATACTAGTAACATTACCATGAGATTTTAATTTATTAGAAATTAGAATACGTACTAAAGAAAACAAATCTTAAGAAAAAAAATTACCTGAACCGAGCTTAATAAATTACTTGTCTTTCATTCGATACTATTTTCTTCGGTTACCTGCACCGCTCGGCCACTCGGTCTTAGCTAAGCCCTAGCCGGACTCAATAATGAGAAAACTACAATAACACAAAACTTTCAAAAAATATACATCACACACACAAAATTTTGCGTTTAATCATAATATTTGTGTCACGAAGTTAAATTTTATATAACAACTTTTGGCAGTGATAGTCCACTGCTGGACGTAGGCCTCTCCTTTTAACTATGCGTATAGACGCATTAGGAGGTAAATGCCCATAATCGCCACGCTGGGCAAGCGGATTGGCGATCGCAGTAATGTGTCCACTATGATGACGCTACTGCCCATCATCAATCTTTAATCAAATATTGTCAGTGACACTTCAATCCCTTAGTCGACTCTTACGACACCCGCCGGAGGAGTTGGGGTGGTGACAAATGTATTCTTTTTGCCGTCACCACACGGCCATACTGTAAAATAAGTATGACAAACTTTTGTAACACAATTGGCGCGATTGTGATTATTGTTTCGATTAAGGCTTACTAATTGTGCATAGTTATACAGGGTGGGAATGAATATACCGGCAGACTTTACCAATGCATTTTTGAAGAAAAAAGAACTAAAAAAAATATGCATCATATATTATGTCATTTTCAAACAAAAAAATTTTTTTTTTTATTCTTTTTTGTATTATATTGTTTTTTTTGTACATAATCAGTAATAAATTGGAGAGATTTTTTTTTTCAGGGTTTTTGATTTTTTTTTAAGTTGAATATTTATCTGAAACTTTTTTCTCATTTTCTCTAACTTGAATCAGTGTGTATGTTGAGATGAAAACTACTAGTGTAGGATTTTTAATCGTGCATTTTTCAGTGACTTGTGATGAAAATAGTTTTTTGAATAACATGTCATTATCTCATGAAATAAAACTATGAAAACGGATAAACTCGCGTATATTAACTAATTTTAACTTCATTCCGACGTTTCGAACACTTTACAGGGTTCGTGGTCTGCGGATGACTGACAATGGAGGAAATTTGATAGATCTACCTCCATCAAAATAAGAAAGATAAGTACAAAACTACCCACCAAAGAAAAATTACTAAACCACAGACAATAAATTTTAAGGGTGGATGTACATACAAAATTTGCAAATTAAGCTAGTTTATCCGTTTTCATAGTTTTATTTCATGAGTAATCCTCGCGGTAACCGAAGAAAATATTATGTCATTATCTCTTAAACTAAGCCGAAATCAGAAAAGTTCATATGACATTATCGCCTCAAAATGTGTTCAGGAATACACCTTTTAAGTTTGTCGGGCTACTTACTACCCACCCTGTATATACAATTTTTTTGCAACCGACTCAGACTATTACAGTACCCAACGCGTTAGTTTGATACATTTTATCGCCCCTGTCCGAGTGGTACAAGGTTTGGTCTTTATTATTTTGTCTACGGAACCCCAAAATAGCCAGATAAGCTGGTCCACGAGAGCCCAACGGTTGGCAGCGTTTTAAAATAGGAACATACAGGGTGCGGACATAAAAATGGGGTTTACAGTTTCCGCCTCGACCGGAAACCGTCGCCAGTGTTGCCAATAAAACTGATAAAACGGGTTTAGTCCCGAGGGGTAAGGGATTGAAAACGTTCGCCATTTTGTATTTCATTGCAATGCGTGTAATATGAAAAGGCAATATCAAAAGACGCATATGTTAATAATAACCCTGTAACCTACGAGGCATTATGTCAGCCTCCGTAGCCTGTAGTGACCCTGCCTACGAAGCTGGAGGTTCCGGGTTCGAATGCCGGCGAGGGCATTATTTGTATATTTACTTATCACAAATATGTATTCCTTGGTCATGGCTGTCTATGTATTTAAATATCTGTATGTCTCTATCTATATTAATAAATCGTCGCCTGGTACCCACATCACAAGCCTTAACGTGGGACTAGGTCGATTTGTGTAAGATGTCTCAGATATATTATTTATTTTTCTTTTTTTTTATGTTTCGTTACTTTCTGCTAAATGCAAATGTTAAATTGAAAGATAAAAAAATACTGTGAATAACGGATAAATTCGCGTATATTAATTTATCTTCATCCCGACGTTTCGAACACTTTACAGGATTCGTGGTCTGCGGGCGACTCGTGAGGCGAGAGGAAACATGACTTACGTATTGCAAGTTTTGGAGGTGGAAATTGAACCCACGTACTCAGCTTTCGCGGCTGATGCCTGTACCGCTCGGCCACTCGGTCTTAGCAACCACCAGTCATTAGAATTTGAGTATTCACAAAAACTTCAAATTGACTATGTAAAGCTTTCTGAAGATATGAATATTATAATTTTCCCTGATAGCCGTCGTCTTTAGGTTCGAGAAAATGCGGCTCTTTTATTTTTATGTCAAAATTTAATTAGTTAACAATCTTTTTTTAAGTGAGAGAGATGTCATTTGTACAGTTTTATGAATGAACAGAGCCTAATGCTTTCGTCCGCAACAAGTACAATGTTATCAACAATTTATAGGAAATAAAAATAAAAGAGCTATATTTCTTGAACCTTAGAACGTCGGCTATCAGGGAAAAATATAATATTGATACCTTCGGAAAGCTTGACATAGCCAATTGAGTTGTTTTTAGTTTGATCATCGATTACTTAACACGAAAACTTATAAGACAATTCCTAAGAAATTCCTTTCAACCCGAAGAGTTCTTCCATCGATCAAGTCGCAAAGAAAAACTACTTAAACTATAAAGATACTTTCCAAGAAGTGATCTGTGCCAACACATACGTCAGTCGAGTAATATCCGTCCGGATATCCGGCATGTCAGCCTAATGAACCGGATAATGGCGCCGTGAACCGGGTTCGCAGAGCATGGGTACCCAACGTGAAATAGATGTTCGGGAGTACGGATATAAGTATATTTATTTAGTATTAGTACATGGAAGAAAACGTAGATTTAACCGTATGTTTAAGAGCAGGGTGCTTAGACAAGTTGCCAAAGATTGGCTACTTGTTACTTGCATAACTTTGTGTCCTATCATACATAGCAAGTTAAACATTTTCTTACCAATATGGATATGGCAATTGTAAAACTACTTATATCTCATGACTACTATAAGTTAATCATTAATTGTATATGACAAAAACTAGTAAATTAATATACTAAAGTATCAATTAAGTTATATATTGCAAAATTATAAGACATTCTAAGAAATATATTTTTTTGTTTCATTTCGCTCTCATCTAAACCAAGGCCAGTGGCGTATAGCACAATTGCATTCTCACCCGACGAATCGCTTATTGTAAACGAAAGGCAGCTAACTGTCTTTGTCGCACTAATATAAAAGAGTGATAGAGAGGGAAAACTACGATACTAAGCATCCAGGTCTACTCCTTCTGCTGCTGCATACTATGAAGGTTAGAAATAAATGACACTATAATAAAAACTTAACATGGCATAGTTTTACACAAATCAACTTAAGGCACTGGTCCCGTGGATACTCGCCCGGCGGTGATAGCTGATAGCTGGGCGAGTATCGCCGTGTCTCTATTATTCAAACGGGAGTGCGTATCTTTTGTTCGTGTTTATAGCCGATAGTCCATAGCTTAGTAGCTCGCGGTGAGACCAGTGCCTTATCCCAATTAAAGCTTGTGTTGTGGATAGTAATTTAAGTGACAATATAATGTTGATGAAAACAACTAAGGCTGATTAGGCACTGGTCTCACCGCGAGCTACTAATCTATGAACTATCGGCTATAAACACGAACAAATGATATGCACTGCCGTGTAAATTAAAGAGACACCGCGATACTCGCCCGGCGGTGATAGCTGATAGCTGGGTGAGTATCGCCGTCTATTTTATTTACACGGGTATCTTATGTTCGTGTTTATAGCCGATAGTTCAAAGCTTAGTAGCTCGCGGTGAGACCAGTGACTTAGGCTGTAAATGGTCGCAGAGATCACCTTATATACTAGTTACCTGCTCTAAGGAAGGACCTCAGACTTCGTTAAATTTATATCAGCCGAGGGATGGCGGTGAAATTTAGATTTTATGTCTGTTTAATATTCGAAGCGCTATGTGCGGCTGAGGTCTGAATTTTGATTTATTGAACTACTCGCACTGTAACGATGCTTGAATAAGGATAAATTATGATAGTAAAAGAATCAAAAAAATATTATATGAGTTTTGACTAAATCTGTAATAAAAAATCCACTATCTCACTACATAAAAATAGTACATTACGACACAAGTGCGATAAAAATGAAATTCGAAACGAGTGGCGATGTTTTTTTAATCGACACGAGTTACGAATTTCGTTTTTGCACGTGTTTCGTACGACGTTTTTTAGTACACATGGCCCTCCGAAGTTTTGAATCTGACGTAAAATAACACACTTCTCGCACTAGAGCCTAAAAAAGGCACCATCTGTACAAAAAAAACTGTTTTTTTGGCACTTATTTCGAATATCTCACTACATAGAAAAAGTATTTTATTAATAAAACTATCGCAAAAATGCACTTTAACATTTTTTTACATGTGCCAGGTAATCAAAGATTTCTTGCGCAACTGTCAAAAACCGGTTTACATTATCTTTTATAATAGGCGGAATCAGGCAAACTACATACGACATTTTTAACTTCAAATTTGGTCAGAAATCCGCTGGATTTTTTTTCCTTTCCTCATGAGCACATTGTATAATAGAAGTGTCACTGACCATTCTTTAATAGAAGATTGATGATGGGCAGCAGCGTCATCAATGTCATAATAGTGCACACATTACTGCGATCGCCAACCCGTTTGCCCAGCGTGGCGATTATGGGCATTTCCCTCCTAATGCGTACGCATAGTTAATAGGAGAGGCCTACGTCCAGCAGTGGACTAACATAGGCTGATGATGATGACATTGTATAGAAGAACTCGTTAATAAACATGGCAAAAGAAACACGTGAAAGGACATCAATCCTTGATTACATTATTATAGGCTTATGCTGAAATAAAAGAGTGCGTGAAGGTAAGACTGGCTCACGATAATATTAATCTGATATTAGGGGTCGTATTTCCTTAGAAATAACGTAAATAACGTGAATTACTTTTAGACTGCGATCATATTCACCGTGTTTTTATTGATTTCCGTTAAATTGGACAGGTTACTTGGGGCATTAATATAAGTTGCCTGGTATGTCGGCTACTGTTAATTTCGTAATTTTTTTTTGTTTACTTACATAATAATTGTAATGGCAAGTGTGAGAGAACCTTAAGAATAAGATCTTAGGCGACTGACGGCTGCTGACGGCACATGTCAAAATAAGTAACATTAGGATGTAATAAAGGTTGCAATACACTTATTTTTTTAATAACTTGATAACAGTAAGAGTTAAGACACTAATTTCTTAGAGAAATTGATTAGATTTGACCTAAATACGTTTCCGTTAATTTTAACGGAAATCAATAAAAACACGGTGTATATCACGGACGTCTAAAGGTGCATGCAGACCAAAAGAGCATTCGCTGTTCTATCCTACTCTACGAAATTCGATCGTTACACGAAACGTGATTCGTTGATTTCGTAGAGCGGGGGATAGAACAGCGAATGCTCTTTTGTTCTGCATGCACCTTAACGCTAGCTCAAACATAACCCCCAAAAATAATTGTTCAATTGTGCCAAGATGGGCATGACATAGCGCTTTTCTTAACACTGTGCATTTATTATTTAAGCGCAATATCGTTGACAAATGTGAATTTAGCCAATCAAAACTTTAATAGACCAATCACAACTATATTTTAATGGCGGTTTAAGTTTTTACATGTTGTCATTAAAATTAATTAGGTACCGTGATACATTGAAGAAGGGGGCTGACACTTGTTAACTAAAATTCAGGACCTCTTTTGAAAGTTAATTTTTTATGGCGTGCGGCCTCCATGTTTTATTTGTTCGCAGCTTTTAGACAAACACGGCATTGAATCTGATAGGTAGGTTTTTGGCAAAGTACATTACGCTTCAAGTGCGAAAAACATGAATTACGAAACGAGTGGCTATTAATTAAAACATACTAATTAGGAAAAAAAAAATAATAATAATAAGGCCGCAGGGCAGCTTGTGGCGAGCTGTTGGGGAGTAACGACCCCACGGACCCGAGTGCTCCCGAGAGTCGGTCAGGGTCCTCGCCTCCGGCGTGTCTTCGTCGGTCGGAGTGGAACCCCAAGGGGACCCGTAGGACTCTCAGCTCTGGCTTGCCTTAACTGGCAATCCAGAGAGGAGTCGTCAGAGCTATATGCTCCAGGGGTGGAAGTGTAAATTTGCATAAGTCGCGAGTTGGTGCAGCGGCTGTAAAGCCACTGCGCAGAAAGCGGTGTACACCTCTCTACACTCCTGAGCCGCCTACACCGGTGTTGCCCCTGGCTGTCTCTTGTGACGGCATTTACGGGGGCCCATCTAGTCGGCCGCAAGTCACCGCCTGCCTCGATAGCAAAGATAAATCATTGTTATGGCAGGTGTCCGGACCTCTTTTCTATAGTTCCATTTCTGATCCATCCATCCTCCATCACCATAGCCCATTAGTCTTTTCCATTCCTTCTCAATAGTCTCTATGCGCCTGCTGGGACCGGTTCACGGATATGTATTTGTGCCCGTGAATGGGTTGCAGCAGGTGTACAACACAGCAAATTTCTCCAAAGGGCCTCTACGTGTTGGATCTATATCCCCGCGCAAGCCTATCAAAAAACCGGGATTTGTGAGCCCGTGATCCTCAAGGAGATACAAACATAATAATAATAATAATATATATATATATAACTTCACCAAATTGCAGGTTTCTAGTACTAATTGCCACTGAGCTATGCTGCGTACAGACAGACGACAGACGGACATGTCGAAACTATATGATAAGGGTTCCTAGTTTACTACGGAACCCTAAAAATTAACACGTCGCATTTCATTTAAATACGTGTTTGTACAAAAACCGTTAATATAATAACCTTTTATTGCCGCAGACCAACCGGATTTACGAATGCTCTCGACATTTAACGAAAGGAGAAATTTTAAATACAAATATTGAACCAAAAATCGTATTTCAACCATAATTATTGTGGTTATTATGGATATTGCATATTGGATCTCGTATTATATGCTATTTGATGCCTACTTGTTAAATCCTTAATGTACGATGTCTGTTTGGTGTACCAAATAAATAAAAATAAACAAAAAATTATAACAAAGGGACTCCTGCGGCCTTCACTAGGCCTTGTGGGGGGCGGGTGGCGCAGGACTGGTCATTGTGGCAATCTTTAGGGGAGGCTTAGGTTTAGCAGTGGACGTCTTTCGGCTGATATGATGATGATGATAACAAAATGAAAAGGAATGGCCGCGTGATGACGGCAATAACAACCACACCAACGCTTCCTGTTGCTGTCATAGAAATCGTCTAAGGCCGTGGGTTTTCTGGCCGGCGACCGGCGACGTTCGAATGTTTTGTTCGCGAATGTTTGAGGGTGGTTTCTCTGACACGTCGTCGGTTACCCGCTGCCGGCCCCGTTTCAGAGAAACCACACTCAAACATTCGCGAACAAAACATTCGAACGTCGCCGGCGGCGGACACTCGTCGGTCGCCGGTCGCCGGCCAGAAAACCCACGGCCTAAGGAATTGAAGTGTCACCTAAGTAAGTGGCCATTTTATAGAAGATATGATGGGCAGCTGCATAACCATAGTCGATACACTACTGCCATCGCTAACCGACTTGCCCATTGTGGCAACTATGGGCATTTACGTCCTAAACGTGCATTTAGACTATACGAGCATTCGCTCATTCTATCCCCCACTCTACGAAATTCGTTCGTTGCACAAAACGTGATTCGTCGAAATTCGTTAATTTCGTAGAGTGGGGGATAGAATGAGCGAATGCTCTAATGCATCCAAATACGCATAGGTATTGGAAGAGGTCTTTCCAGCAATGGTTGACAATGTGATAGCACACGTGAAACTAAACATACAGTATGTATCACCTCGTAGAGCAAAGAAAGAAACCCATTAATGGTTAGATCATAATAATTTTGTCCGTGCGGTGACGGAGTAAGAATACAAAAATCACCGCCCCTCTCTTCCCGTGGGTGTCGTAGGAGTCGACTAAGGGAAATACTGAGTATCCAGCTTCTCAGCCGGTGGTAGGGTATTTTTACTAGTACCCGCCTGGTTGGCTACCACCGTACATTCGGTGTAAACGCCCGTGAAATGACTTACCTTCGTGTTTGCCGTGTTTCGGGGTCAGCCGGTGTATTTACCAGCATCTAGCGGGCCAGCAAGGCGGTGGCAACTAACAGGTTACTGATTGTCTCCTGTTCGTTGCCGCCGCGATTTGGGCTCTACTTTTCACTTACGATCAGGTGGAGTGGAGCCACTTTGTTGTGCCAACGTTATTTTTATTGGGTCGGCAACGCGCATGTGACACCATGAGGTTGCAGGCGCCCATAGGCTACGGTGACTGCTTTCCATCAGGCGGGCCGTATGCTTGTTTGCCACCGACGTGGTATAGTCATAGTCATAGTCATAGTCAAACATTTATTTGCTATAAAACACACAGTGCATGCAAATACAGGTAATAAATAAAATAATTAAAAAATTAAAAAACACGACTGCCGTTTTAAGCGAACTGAAAAGTAACAAATAATTCCTTTTTCAGATTGATTCTTGTGAGCGTATCTACATAATTATATAGACGCTTGTCTTATTACTTACTATATTTTATTTCGATTGCAGTCGGGGAACCTCCATAATATAATTTATATTTTCCGTAAATGAAAGGTTCCCCGACTGCAATCGAAATAAAATATAGTAAGTAATAAGACAAGCGTCTATATAATTATGTAGATACGCTCACAAGAATCAATCTGAAAAAGGAATTATTTGTTACTTTTCAGTTCGCTTAAAACGGCAGTCGTGTTTTTTAATTTTTTAATTATTTTATTTATTTGAAACCTTTTAGTGAATTCCTTAAAGTTGGAAAGAATTTCAAAAACCAACTTCGCAGAGGGCTGAAGCTTCGCTCTGGGGGCCCGAGCAGTTCCCATCCCGCTAATTTTGGGCGAAGCCGAAAGGCACGCCACGTGAGGAACCAATGTAAATCTATATTGAGCGAGTCCAAAGGGCGAGTTTCAGGGTAGGAGGCCGAAAACTGAGCTCGTGGAGGCCCGGACCTTCATTTCGAGGGCCCAAGCATGTCGCTTGCAAATTTAAAGAGAGGCCGAAGGCTGAGCTGCGGGAAAATTGAAGTACCTAACAAGCTTCTTCAAATACCCCAGCATCTAAAAAACCGACATCTGCGTAGGGCCGGAAGCACCACGAGCGAGCCCACATTGTACAACCGTCCCTCTTAACTGATTTAATAATCGAACCGGAGGGCCCAAAGTGCAGCCGAGCTCCGCGTAGAGCCAACGGCCAAAAGCGGCACCCAGAGGCGCGCGAGTTCGCGAGGCGGAAGGCCGAGCTGCCAAAGCCCAGGACTACCACGTCAGCCGACGGAATTCATCCCGCGCCCCCTTTCCTATGCTCTGACCCGTACTCCGCGTAGGGCCGAAGGCCCGAATCGTTCCTCAAAGAGGCGCTGGTATGCGAGGCCGAAAGCCGAGCCCCCGGCCCGGACCACCGGAGCTAGATGCATAGACTTTAACTTAGAAGGCCCAAGTGTCACTTGGAAGAAATTTAAAGCAAGGCCGAAGTACTGCAGCGTAACTATCGGGGTGCTTCAAGCGCGAGCCCGATGGTCGGAGGCCCGACCAGCGAGCCCAAGCAGTACAACCCGTACGTCCTTCTTAACTGGCTTAACAATCGAAGCCAGAGCCTAGCGCAACCACACTACGTGATGGAATAGTGTAACATGAAAACGAATCGGAGATCCGTAGACCCGACGATCGTTTCCACAACCCGCGAAGGCTGAGCTCCGCGTAGGGCCGAAGGCCAGAGCCCAGAGCTCCTTCGCTATACAATGGAAAAGTGTAGCACTAAGCCGAATCTCACGGCCGCAGGCCCGAAAAATTGTTTCGAGAAAATGCGGAGGCTGAAAGCCGTGATCCTCGTAGAGCCGTGATCCTCCTCACCCGGCGCGCTTGCCTGCGAGCTGCGTGAGACCCAAGTTTCCAGGCAAACCCACCTTCATTCATACCAACTCCCTTGCGCAAATTTTAAGGCCAAACCCGACCCTGATCTGATCAAACGGCCAACGGCAAAACGGTCAAAACCTTGCCCCCCCTTTAGTGCTCCTCTGTACCCTTAGAACATATCTAGCACCATATGTCTGACTAAGTTCGTTTTCTAGTGACGTTGTTGTACCTATCATGTGCCTAATTACTAATTTGATCCTTTTTCCAGCATTTAAGTCGACACTTGTTTCCAACTAATATAATTATGACTGATCATTGAGCTATTTCTTATTAATTAACCGTTACTTTCGAACAGTTCGGACAACTGAGGCAGCTTTGGCAGCTTTTGGTAGTCATGTCATCATCAAAATATGACAACTTCACTTGCCTATGAATTGTTATCGGATTCAATGTATAAAATTGTTAAGATTCTATGGGAAATTAATATTAACTAGCTCTTGAAATTTTACTGTTAACACTGCAAAAAATATCGCCCGAAAGTCTCAAGTTAAACTTTTGTCCGGTACTGTTTATCAAACGATATATCGTACGTAAGTTCTATTTGAAAAACTCATCGGTTAGGTACGAGCCGGGGATTGAACCCACGACCGCTGCGTAGCAGCCGTGCATTTTACCCCTTGACCACAAGCTCGTATGTACAATGTATCTGTTTCATACACACTTCAAGAAGATGTGTCAACGGTGACAGTCCTGTCACGTCTTAGGCTTCGAAGAAAAACTTCAATAGT
>JALPQI010023107.1:0-17515 GCA_025490895.1 Thaumatotibia leucotreta
TGCATTTTCTGTTGGAAAATGGAAAACATTAAGTGTAAGCCTTGTGAAAAAACGTTAAATATATGTGGAAAGAAAAAATACATACAAAATTGACAAGAGGCTGATTTATATAGCAAGTGCACTAATAAGTCAATTGACGTCAATGATATTTTGTGCGGTAAGTGTCGAGAGATTGTATACCTACACACTAACTTATGTTCACACTGCACTGGTACTTTATTTGTATGCCAGTAACGACTACTTCTGAAAATTTTTTTTTTGGCATGACGCACGATGATTTACGGAAATATTTTTATTTATGTATACAGTGGACATTAGTGGCTATGTATGCATATTTTTTTTGTAGGTGTACCTCCGCGTGAAATAAAAAAAAAATATGGAAAAAAAACAAGAACTCTGTTTTTTATTATGAAAAATAAGGACAAGATGCAGGTTAAAAATATGCATTGTGTAGTTTATTTTATTGTTATCAAACACAATTTTGTTTGGTTGATCTAACTTGAACAGTTCTCGAAATATGCCACTTTCAACGACACCCTGTATATTTTACATTATCTTGAATAACTCTGAAACAAAAGAAGATCTAGAGCTGATATTAAGCATGGAGTATTCTTAGGTCCTGCTAGTACACCACCTAAAATATTGACCTCATCCGTGGGGAAAGGCACCTCTTGTTCGGTAAGGCTGCTAAACCCTTTGAATATTCATATAGAGCTACCCTGGAAGTGATAGTTTAGTTTTTCTTTCTTCATTCGGTCATTTTTATTTATTATACATTCTATTATGGGCCCAAATATGATGTGTACAGTAATTCGTGTTATTCTTTATTAATCTACTTATAGTGGATATAAACTCAAATAATTTATATTACATATACAATGATCTCACAAACAGCCATTATTTTCATAACATAATTGTTCCATTATGCATTCTGAACTAAGACGGAAAGGCCATAGTCGGATTTTCATAGTAAGTCAGCCTTTAAATCAACCAGACTCTAGTATTTTTTTGTGAGTACCTCTTATGGTGAAGAATATTTCTGCTGAGTATCAACGTCCTATCGGTGACAGTTTTTGACTTATGATTTTTTTTAGTTTTTTCTTTAATGTGTTGTATCTCAGGATGTATAAAAGCGAATTGCTTCAAATTTTGAAATAATGTTCTTTATTTAGATATGCATCGAATTTTAAAAAATGAATATCGATTGTCGTATAAAAAAAAGAAAAAAAAAGACCAAAAAATTTTTCATATTTTTTTTTGTGTACCTATGAAGTAGTGACACCTCTATTTTCTTTTTCTAATTATAGACCATACATTGGCCTACTAGTTGCCTAAGTATCAAAATTTTCCAAGCGGTACTTCTTACCAAAAATCGGCAATATGTGTGGTCAAGTTCTGCATTCAATCGGTGTTTTTCAATGTAGTATACAAACTCTTCATTTATATTTGAGTTTTCTTATCAGGTTATCTTATTTAAGAGTAAATGCTAATGACAACTTAATGTCATCATGATGCAAGCTGTTTATTTCATTATTAATCGGCCGTTTACCATTTCAACTAGCGTATATAGTAATATATTCAAGAAATATATTATTTTTAATGAATATCTCATAAATAATATCGAATTACGCTAGTTAAAATAATAAACGGCCGATTAATAATGAAATAAACAGCTTGCATCATGATGACATTAAGTTGTCATTAGCATTTACTCTTAAATAAGATAACCTGATAAGAAAACTCAAATATAAATGAAGAGTTTGTATACTACATTGAAAAACACCGATTGAATGCAGAACTTGACCACACATATTGCCGATTTTTGGTAAGAAGTACCGCTTGGAAAATTTTGATACTTAGGCAACTAGTAGGCCAATGTATGGTCTATAATTAGAAAAAGAAAATAGAGGTGTCACTACTTCATAGGTACACAAAAAAAAAAATGAAAAATTTTTTGGTTTTTTTTTCTTTTTTTTATACGACAATCGATATTCATTTTTTTTAAATTCGATGCATATCTAAATAAAGAACATTATTTCAAAATTTGAAGCAATTCGCTTTTATACATCCTGAGATACAACACATTAAAGAAAAAAGTAAAAAAAATCATAAGTCAAAAACTGTCACCGATAGGACGTTGATACTCAGCAGAAATATTCTTCACCATAAGAGGTACTCACAAAAAAATACTAAAGTCTGGTTGATTTAAAGGCTGACTTACTATGAAAATCCGACTATGGCCTTTGTATGTTGATGCATATTTCCTATTTTAACGTAATATGAATATCGGCCAACGTCCGTAATATTTCATAGATTCTATATATATATATGATTTGATTGTAAGGACACTGATTACTAATAGAATGCTAAAGTACACTTCACAATCAGAGATATTGAAATCGAATACCGGTATTATTGTGTGGAAAGAACACTAGTACACATTCCCTAATTATGCATTATCCATTCCCTAGTTGCCCTTTATGAATATAAAAAAAAACATCCAGATAAAATCCCAGCAACTAGGAAGCATCATGGCCAGTGCACAATCTTTTAAAAACCCTGTTTTTGTTCCACCTTCCTTTTTTTACAAAATACGATAGACAATACTATTACAAATATCAGACTAGAACTCCCACCTCATCAGGACGAGTACTTTTTTTTATAAAAATCATCAAAATTTGCCTATATCCGGGTCATGAAATATACATTATTTTTTATTTCTTAAAAACAGGTATACTTGAAAAAAAAATTGATAATACCACGTAAATGCGGATGTAATTCCCTATCATTCGCAATTAAAAAAATAAAATTACCGTTAGTACTTTCGAAGAAAATATTGTTTTTAGACTTTTCGGTTTACATTAAATATTTCCGAAATTCCGCCGTATTAGTTGGAGATATTTTAGCACGTGATAGCTCACGTGTATCTTAATCAACTGTATTTAAATCTCCGTCTAATTCCGTGGAAAATAGAAGTTATCAATTTTTGAAGTTATATCCGGTTTTATTATAGCTAGGGCTGTCAAAACAACTTTACGGTCACTTGAGTTGAAAACTTATCCGGGTGCCATTTTTTACTTCTGTGGCTACGTTTCGATGAAAAGCTACATGTGACGGAGTCCACCCTCGTAAGGTGATCACTAAAACCCCACGTCAATGCATGTAGCATGGAGGGACCGGGAGAGAGGCATTATGGAGCTTTGGAATTTGTATTAAAACTCGGCTATAAGGCAGAAGTAAAACGTTGGCGAATTCCGCAGAACTTTGAAGATGTCCGCTTACTTGAGGTGAGAAAAAGAAGAATTCAATCGGAAATCAGAGAAAGAATAGGCCTGTTAGTAGATGGTGTACGTTGGGACGTATGGTTCCATTTGTGGTTCCTGAAGTGGGCTTCAGGAACCACAAATGATGGGAATACTGCTCTTGAATATTGAGAAGTGGCTTTTGGATGACATTTATGTTATCTTGACAGTAATCTCGAGTAACTTGCCAATCGATCCAATAAAATTCGACGCTTTTTGCAGAGATCTAGCATACCTGCTACGTAATTAAATACGATTGGCTTCCAATGACAGTTACCTTGCACAAGATTCTTACACACGGTGCCAGAATAATAGAATTGTCCCCTTTGCCAATTGGAATGCTCTCTGAACAGGGGGCAGAAACGAGAAATAAATTGTGGAGGTCCGACAGAGAGCACGATTGTCGAAAAACGAGTCGAGAAGCGACAATGTTCGATTTGTTCCACAGAGCACTCGTTTCATCGGATCCCGTAATTAAAGATTTGGAGCTAAGTGGCAGAAAGAATAAATTAAAAAAGAAACCACTATCGATAGAGGCTGTACAATTATTGAAATCTGTTGATTATTCGGTCCCTGATATTCAGGATAATGAAAATTTGGTCTTGTCCAATGAGGACTAAACTCGCAACCTGCATCCCTCCATTTCATCGAAAATGTTTTTATCTGACAGTTCATTTAATAGGACATTATTTGAATTTGAATTTAAATACATACAGTCGTGGCCAGATAATTAGGAACAAGATTTTTTTTCTCATACAACTGCCTGCAAACAGGGCTTTGCAAGTTTGATAATAATTTAAAAAATATTTGACCATTTTTCTTTATTAATATCAGAACTTATCCATGATTAAATAAGGTATACTGGGACGTATTGCAAAGTTCTAAAAAATACCTAACTTGAAAAATATGGATGACGCCATAGACACTTCAACTTAATTAGGAACGATTTCATACATTTTGTTCTTAATTAGGTTGAAGTGTTTATGGGGTCATCCATATTTTTCAAGATAGGTATTTTATGGAACTTTGCAATACGTTCCAGTATACCTTATTTAATCATAGATAAATTCTGATATTAATAAATAAAAATGGTCAATTATTTCTTAAATTATTATCAAATTTGTAAAGCCCTGTTTGCAGGCAGTTGTATGGGGAAAAAAATCTTGATCCTAATTATCTGGCCACGACTGTATTTACTAAATGCTATTTTTCTTATTTGTTGTTATAGCGGCATATCACGGCCTATCACGGTTTGTGAGATACAGCTTGTTGACAGATAGACCGACGGACTTATATGACGAGACTGACTTGATTTCCTCAAAAATATATTTCTATTCAGAGTTGGGCAAAAAGTAATATGATTACTTCTGTAAATTACATTTGTATGTGTAATAAAACTATGAAAACGGATAAACTCGCGTATATTAACTAATTTTAACTTCATTCCGACGTTTCGAACACTTTACAGGGTTCGTGGTCTGCGGATGACCACGCACCCTGTAAAGTGTTCGAAACGTCGGAATGAAGTTAAAATTAGTTAATATACGCGAGTTTATCCGTTTTCCTAGTTTTATTTCATGAGTAATTCTCGCGGTTTTTTTTTGTAATATATATTAAAAGTAATCGGAAGGAGTAATATTACTTTTTGCTCAACTCTGTTTCTATTCAATGAATCGATTTATATCCGGATATCCTAATGAAAGACAATGGTGCCCGGATATACGAAGTGGCAACCCTGAGTATTTTTTTCAAAAATGTATATCTCCTATTTTCCACGGAATTAGACGAAGATTTAAATACAGTTGATTATGATACACGTGAGCTATCACGTGCTAAAATATCTCCATCTAATACGGCGGAATTTCGGAAATATTTAATGTAAACCGAAAAGTCTAAAAACCATATTTTCTTCGAAAGTACTAACCGTAATTTTATTTTTTTAATTGCGAATGATAGGGAATTACATCCGCATTTACGTGGTATTATCAAAAAAATTTCAAGTATACCTGTTTTTAAGAAATAAAAAATAATGTAAATTTCATGACCCGGATATAGGCAAACTTTGATGATTTTTATAAAAAAAAGTACTCGTCCTAATGAGGTGGGAGTTCTAGTCTGATATTTGTAATAGTATTGTCTATCGGATTTTGTAAAAAAAGGAAGGTGAAACAAAAACAGGGTTTTTAAAACACTGTGCAGTGTAGACGCGCTTTGCATTATGATATAATTTAAGATTTGTCTAGGGCTACTATACCTATTACTCGGCAATGTTTTGGGAGGCTGCGCAGTAACTGACAAATGTAGGTACATATCCATTAGGGTATTTAAAACTTGTATAGATGGGTGAATCAACTATTTTCTGTCTGTTATTACCATGGTTACGGTCGCCTGAGTCACGCTGGGTTTATTCAAAATTATGCCACTTAAATTATGCAAGCATGCATGTAGTGGATGTTTGTAGGTGGCCCATTAAGGAAGGGCCTTAGCACCAGAATAATGTGTTTTTGCGTACTTTAAGGAGCACAATGTTGTATAAAACCAGCGTGACTCAGGCGACCGTAACCATGGTAATAACAGAGAGAAAAAAGTTGATTCACCCAGATATTCAGTATCATAACAATTTTTAAAGATGGTACAAGTAAATAAAAACAATCTGCATGTGGTAGAGTAGCTCCGGAGCCAATACTGGCATCATAGAATAGCGTAAATAAACGTTAATGATTAGCTGTTTTATTTAGGTTAAGTCACTTATGATATTTAGACTTTTGTGATGTCATTATTGCCAAACCTATTCGAAGTTGCGCTCCTAGTGCAGTGACACATGATGCCAGGTCGTATACAGTTCGTTTCTTCTTGTTGTCGATTACTGGAAACAAATTATATTTGATTTATTGAAAGTAGATTTTTTTATGTCTTGAAAAATATTAACGTTAGACCATTGTAGTAATGTTTCGTAAGTACGTGAGGAATGCGTTCATGTTAAAATTATTCGGTTTTCCCATCTATTGGCAGTGTGTCGATAAGAGTGTTAAATATTACGGTATAGTATAATCATTGGTTTTTGTCGAACTAACCTAACTGTTAGCTTCTGTACTTTCTCAAATTACCAAAAACCCGTGTGAATTTTATACTGATTATTATGTTCTCGGAAATCCCATTGCGTGATAAGGCCTTAATAATTTATGTTTATCAAAATCTATAAATATAACTGTGCGCTTCACATCATATATGATAACCTTCCAAGTGTTTGTTCAGCTTTGTAAACTTTGAAAAACGGTGTTTGAAAAGGGTTACGTTTTAGCTATCTATTCTGTACACCTTACACATATTATTATAGTCGGTTGACAACCAAAACTCACTAAGTAACTAATAACTAGGTACTTGAAATAGAGATCGTATCTAAGTTCTGATTCAATACTGACATAAGAGGTTGCTAAGAGTAGTGACAGTTTTTATAGTGAGTTTTGCTTGTCAGCTGATACCTGAATATCAATGCAGGTATTGTGACGATGAATAAAATTATCACTTGAATAAAACATTTGACAGGCGTAGTCAAAATCACTTTTTTGGCACTTGACTGTACCTATACTGACCGTTACGACGAAATAGGCAGGTATACTATTCATTGTATAATTAACGGAAGTTTAGGTTTTAACTCTGTCAAATAAATAATGCGAACTTCGTTAATTGGATTTTTTGAATAAGTTTTTTATTATAATAATTTAATTGGATTAAATATAATGGGAATAGTCTGATATGGTGGACTTCGTCACTTCGACGCGGGGACACATTTATAAAAACAATTATTAGGGTATAACAATTATGCCTGCTAAAATTTTGTCCCTTATTTTTTCCAGAGCTTTTCCAAAATCCTGAAGGCTTCACAGAAGATGATGATCATTTCTTTCCCTTCTTTTTGACCGCCGTGATAGTTGTCATAGTCCTGTATGTCCTGTACCACAATAAGAACAAAGTTGTTAAAATGGTGAGTATACTACTGTTTCTATACTTGACTACTAGAACTAGAATGTGGCATCATCTCGTATTTTATGTGATATGAGCTATGACGCTCTTTACATCTTTGGCATATTTTTTATTTCCTACGCTTTGGAATCAATCATAGTTACACTTCATCATCATCACATCATTAGCCGATCTCCGTCCACTGCTGGACGTAGGCCTCTCCTATCAACTATGCGTATAGACGCATTAGGAGGCAAATGCCCATAATCGCCACGCTGGGCAAGCGGATTGGCGATCGCAGTAATGTGTCGATTATGATGTTGATGACGCTGCTGCCCGTCATCAATCAAATCAAAGAATGGTCAATTGGTCAGTGACACTTCAATACCTTACGTCGACTCTTACGACTCCTGCGGGAAAAGTTGGGGTGGTGACAAATGTATTCTTACTGCCATCACCACACGGCAAAGCTGAGTTACACTTGGTACATCATAATATAGGTACTATATTTTTAATTAAAACCTTGAATTAACTACTCTTAAATTTCGGCCTATTGGTTTCCGATCTGATATCTGCAGGCAAACGGTTCAAAATGTAGGGTAGGTGTGTAATCAGACATCTATCGCCATAGTAACCCTCGGTACATTGTACTTGCCCGATCTAGTGCCATAAGTATCACTTACATAAGATAAACCATGCTCCTGACTTCCATGACAACTAAGTCGTTTGTTGTTTTTCAGTTCTTCGGTATAATAGTGGAGGGTCGGCAGCCGGGCCGGCGCCGCAACAGCCGCGGGCACGCCTACCGCCGCCTCGACACGCTGGAGCAGGCCATGAGCGCCAACACCCCCGCTCCTCCCAGCAAGATCATCTACTGAACTAGTCTCGTAGCTAAGGTTGGTGTACCTATAGTAACAAACCGTAGAAACTGCTACGTACGCACTTTTGGATATAGCAGTAGATTTACATAGCTCCTGCGACCATATAAACATGGACGTCTTAACGCCAGCTCAAAAATGCTCCCAAAAACAATTGTTCAATTGTGCCAAGATGGGCAGGACATAGCTCTTTTATTAACACCGCGTATACGTCGACGCAACACTTTTGACAATTGCGCAATTAATTTAGCCAATCAAAACTTTAACGGAACAATCAAAACTATTTTTAAATGGCGGTTGAAATTTTTATAGGTTGATATTGAATTTCATTACCGTGATGCTTTGATGAGGGGGTGACACATGTCAACTAAAATTCAGGACCGTTTTTGGCAATTTAGTATGGCGTGCGGCTTCCATGTTTTATTTGTTCGTAGCATAGCTCGATCTAGGACCCACTAGCGTAATCTAGGGTTTAACAACTTGATTTTCAGTGTATTTTCTGCTCATCAAGTCGAGAATACGTTTGTTTCATTTCAATATAGTGGGCACAGAATTCGAATAGAAACTCCAATGTCTTTTAGTTTATACACACAATCAATTAGTTTACAGTGTAGTCATCACATGATTCGTCTTGTATACAATTATGGTAGACAATTCCACGGAAAGTTCCTTATATCTACTTGTAACATCAGGTTATTAATGTAATGACAAACGTGTAAACTTGTTCCAGGCAGATGCTGTATACTTGAGTGATTGAAGTGTGTGCAATTTCCTCACTAGGAGAAGTTTTTTAAGAGATAGTGTCTAAACATCTAAAAGGTGTATTCGCTTCCGGTAATCTGTAAATAAATGCCACGATTAAAAAAAATAAAGATCAACACTTTTTTGATATGTCACTGGAATGGAATGCTGCAATGTCGACAATATTTCAGTCGTGGAATCTTTTGCCACGATTATTTATTTAGCTTCTAAGTATTTTCCATTTTCATAGGGCAGCCAGCGTCGCGTTTTATAAAGTTACAATGTACAATTTTGCTGTTTGCCTCTCTTTCCAGCCAATATTTGTTAGAGAGGCAAACAGCGAAATTGTAAAATGTAACTTTATAAAACGCGACCCAGGAGTTACACTACTTTTTTCGATTTATTTGCCTTCATGTGACATAGATGTAATCGCGTGTTAAATGTACTATCGACATAGAAAAATAATAAATCATAGAATGTTCACTTCATAATAAGATTGAAGTGTCCTTTGTGCGACCATATTATGGATAATAAGTTATATTATTATTATAAGATAGCTTATAATTTGTAATTTATTAATTTGTTTTATCATACCTCACGTACAACTTAATATCTAATAAATACCTATGAGTAGTAGATTATGAAGCGAACACTCTATACCTAAACCTAAATATTACGCAAAGTTTTCAAATTGTAGATTTGTATTAACACAATAGGTAACCCAAAACCGAAAATTTATAATAATGCGCAAAGTACAATATATAACATAGATATCACTTATTTATTTAATGCTTTCATTACGTTCATAGCTATGACGAGTTTTTTTATATAGATTTGTTGTAGAAGTTATATTAATGTAAGTAGGTAGGTACTTAGTTTCTCCTTTATCAAATCAAAAGCTAAAAGAGATTTCATGATTATTTAACAGGTATCGTTTCGGATCTCATGTTACACGAATTCCCTGTAAAGTAGCTATAAATTCCTGAATTAACTGTCATCAATGTAGTTTAGAAAAATATGCCTGTTAGTATGATACCTACACGATTTTTTCGTCGTGTTTGTTGAATTACATGTCATTCAAACAAAAATAATGCTTTATTCTTAAATGATTTCTCTAATCTGACTAACTATGAAATGTGTCCGAAGTATCGGCTCTGGAAAATTACTGGATATATTATGCATTGTACCTACGTCTAACTAAATAGGTACATGTAATGTCGAACAAAAATGTAATCCAAGTGCCTCACTACGCGGTGCTGAGCTGCGTCGGACTTCTTGCAACACTAGGTACATTATGTTGATGTTTGTGATTTATATTATACTATATAAATTTATTTTTCAAACACGTAGCTTTTGGTCGTTTCTTTTTCTATGCCCGTCATAGAACTAGTTTAACTCTAATAATGATTATCTACAACTACCTGAAAATTAAAATCATCGAACGCACTGTGTTTACAGACTGAAAAGTAAGAACATTCAGCAATTACGTCACTGTCGCTTGTTGTAATGGTATTTTCTGCCCTCCGGCCGGCAAACAGCACTTTGCTGGCCGCTGCGCTAAACTAAGTTGCCGCCTGCCGGCTCCATGGAGCAGAAAAAAGGGTATACACACCTCGGCCGTTAAATGGGAAATTCTCGGATCCCATGTTTGTCGGCCTCGGCTTACAAATTACACGTCGTCCGAGACATTTCCCACTTAATCGGCCTTGGCATGTAATCTTATTTTTAAATCTTTATGCATTAATAATGAAATCGTGCACTAACAATGACTGGAGGTATTTTATTGCTTAGGTTGTGATAGCAGCAATACTATTGTTTAGCCTTACTGAATATTGTGTCCTATAGTAGTGTTCATAATAGTTTGTGAATATGCTTTAGTTATGATTCGTAAAACCCCTCAACGAATGTTGTAATTACCACCACTTGGTTTTAACATATTTTATTTTGTCTTTGAATATTAAATTCGCGTAATAGTATATTTTTTTATATTTCGCTTTTTGGAAATGGAATTCAATTTTGTTCCAATGACATGTAAATAGGTTTAGTATTTATTTATTTGGGCCTTTCTAGGCCATTAAAAGTAGTTTTAATATGTTTGTACTTCTTAAGATATCACATAGGTATTCAGTTCGTTTTCACCACGTGTTGTAACATTATTTAATAATGTTAATTGTTTCGTAAGGCCAGCCGTACACATTTTAGGGACGGAGCTATACTAAGGAGTGTGAGGCAAATATCACTATTTCATTCCTTAGTATAGCTCCGTCCCTATAACTTACGTAAGAACATACAGGTGTACTGCTGGCCTAAGATACAACTATTTCTTATGATATGCAAATGAAACAGTCAATGTCAAATATGTGAAATGTCAATGTAAAAATTGGATCATCATCATCATCATCATCAGCCTATGTTAGTCCACTGCTGGACGTAGGCCTCTCCTATTAACTATGCGTAAAAATTGGATACTGGAGTTTAACCTTTTGGACGCCAACGACCAATATATCGGCACCGCAGGTTCAACGCTAAAGACCGATATATAAGTCATGGACTACAGAGCAATATATAGACCTACACCCATGTGCGTAAAATTCAATTTCAGCTTTGACATTTTGTTGAAGTGGCGTCTGAGTGACAGCTTTGGTATTTGACATGGCGTCAAAAAGGTTAAACAGCGAAGACGCGTAGGTAGTTATGGTTATGGGATGAAAATACTTTTTTCATCCCATGACCATGTGATTGCTGTGCCCTTGCAGGGTCCATATACATGTAAAATGTAATATGTGTGCAATAAATGATTTGATACTTTGATACATACAATTACTTCGTGGCATAATTGATAGTGACTGTACGATCTCTGTTTTACTGTATCTATGTATAGTTGTCAACATGTTGGCTGGAAATAAACTTTTAAAATAAAATCTATTTTTTATTCAACATTTAAAGTAGGTATTACAATTTATTTATAGTTGTGTACAGAAATTATTTCGAGTCTTAAAGACTGGCTGATACTTATTTAAAAAAATAATTGGTGGGTTTTATGCATTTTGATGCCAGATACCTGCATAGTCTTTGCGGCCTTTGTGTTTTTAAGCCTCGAAACAATCGTTCTTTTTTTTTCGCAACAATACCCCAATTTCCTTAAGTCTGATGGTGCAATACTACCCTAGTACATGGTCTCTAAAAATATGTAATGTTTTACAGTCTTTTGTCTTGGACGTAGGCTCTTAAAAAGGCAAAAATATAAAGCGCTTGCGGGCTACATGTGTCCACCTGCCTGTAGAAAACTAGAGGTTGCTGGTGCACAGAGGGTAAGAGTTTTCTTATGGAACTGGGGACCGACGCATGCAAGAAAGGGGCCTTCATGCGCTCCGGTTTAGTTCCAGAAGCAGAGGACTGCTTCGCGATTCAGCGGAATGGTCCACCTTTGCGTCGGGAACCAATCGGGGCGTTTAGATCGGAAGCTTCTTTTTTAAGTGTTTTTTAGGTTTCATCTTCTTTAGGTACAATTTTTTTATAAAGATTTAGTTTGTAGTCAATATTATTCTTTAGTAGTTATTGTTTTCAATTAATAAAGATATTCCTTTGCTTGACAATTATAGATAAAAAACTAAAAATGATCCTGTCCCTAGCGGAAGCGTGTCCATAAGGCTGGCTACATTCCCACGCTAAATAGTTATGCCTATTCTTTGGCCTAGGAACGAGCCAGCCCGGTTACCGGTGTTATAAGTCACCAGTTGACTTAACACGTTCGACGCCGGTGACACGCATAATTCGTCGGTTGTAATATGAATTAATGTAACCACCAAAATGACGAAATTGAGTTAAGTATACCGTTCGACTGCAAATTTCCTGCTCTATCGAACGGTGTATATAAAATATTGATATCCAGAAAAAAATGTCGAATACGCTAACAAAAACTTAGCCATTTTATTAGGTTTCTACGTTTTTTATTAACGTATGTAAAGGTTTCAAAAAATCATAGACAATATTTTAACGTAAGTACGAATTTGTAAGTACAAAATATGTCCTTCCTAATGTACTCACCATATTTTTATAAATATCAATGCTGTAAGCGCCATCTGTATTGTATGGCTCGTAAGCAATTCGGTTTCAATTTGTGAGTTACACTAAATTACGAAATCCACTTTTGATGATTTTCATTAAATTGTTAACGTATGTCCAATTTTTTTCAAAAATATTTAACGTAAACCAGCCATTTCCTGAACTACAACTGTAGTCGCAATTAGTAACTGTCTGTCAAATAGACCTCTCAAAAATAAAACAAACAAGGTAAACATCATTTTAATAGGATAATTAACTAAAAAGATACAACATACTTTATAAATGTCAAATTCGTTTTCCCCTCACTAGCTCGTAAAGCGTTTTTACCCTCTTGTGTATAAAGTAATTTGACATTGCTCTAATTCCTATAGCCCCCTTATGCCTAGTATAAATGGATCTGTATGACCGTAGTAAACATGCGCAATCGGAGCTCATATGTTAAATTGGTCGTTCTCATGGGTGACTTTGTAAGCCATTGGCTATATTTAAGTTCCAGAAGGTCTATTCTACGATACGTTTCGACATTGAGTTTTAAATGGTTTCTTTAAGTTAATTTACATTTGGATGAGATTTGTAATCATATTTCCTCGCGATAGTGAGGGGAAAAAAGTTGTATTACACTTGGCGGCAAAGTTTGTTCAACTCTCGTGCCTTGAGACCTTCGCAATGCTCAAGATTCCAGTTTTTGAACCACTCGCTACGCTCGTGGCTCAATTTTGGAATCTTTCGCTAGCTCAGGTCTCAATATTGGCACGACAGTTAAACAACAACTTTGCCCCCTTGTATAATAAATAACTATTTTGGGCTCATTGGTGTAATGGTATTGTAACCACCAAATCGTCATTTGGTGGTTACATTACCTAATTCATATTACAACTGACGATATGTGACCGAAAAAACTGTACATAGGAGTACAGTTTTTTCGGTCACATATTATGCGTGTCACCGGCGAAGCCATGATTCCTACGAACAGATTTCGCTATCTCTCATAGTTTGGAACTTCTCCTTACAAATTCAAACTGCCGGCGGCGGCACTGAAATACTGAAAAATAAAACTTCATTGTTAGAAAACAATGCATTTTATTCGTTTTACATGTTATGTTTCTTAGTAGCATTAACTATTTAAGAGCTACACAACCGATATCCAGAGGAAAATCATATTTTTTTTTTTTTTCAAATAATCAAGGTTCGATTTCCTGATCGAGCACACGTATTTTTGTAAATGTATGAATGCAGTTTTTCTTTTTCCTAAAATCGAAGCCATGGTTCCTAAGACAAGATTTCGCTATCTGTTATGGTTTCCAAAACCTCCCCACTGACCCATTTGAAATGCTCACCCTGTATAGGCGTGAGGTTCAAACAGCTGTGAAATTCATATCTAATTCGCGTATTTATTTTGAGTTCGTTGTATCTTACGCCAGAGTGGCCAGAGTGCTGCCATCTCTCCTACCCATAGTGTTGGCAGAAAAATTATCAAAAACTCTCATCAGAAAACAATTACAATTATTATGAAATTTCGCCATCTGTAGCAACTTCCTTAAAACAAGATTCCACAGGAATTCGCAATTTTAATATAGTGGTAGGTACGCGAGAACAGAACACGCATTCAAAGGAGCTCGGTTGTTGTTCACGCTGCCGTTAGATGGCGTGCTCGACTCGATTTTTAGCGAAGATAAACTAGTTCGAGACGAGACTAATCTGAAAGATTAAGTGAAAACTGGTGAACTACCTAGACTTAGAGATTTAACTGTATATTTCACGATATAATAATTATGTATAGTAATAGTACTGATGAAGGTAAGGTAACGTGGTTTTGTTCAATCATCACGCACGCTTGATTTAAAATTAAGTAAGTACACTAGTAACAGTAAAGTTTAGGAACCTATCATTTCCATTTGTATCTTAACAGGTAGAGCGTTAAAAAGTCTGTTCCCTATTTCTGGCGGCAGCAACATCGACAAGGCGATCTGGAAATGGTTTGAATTAATAGGTAGGTAATACCTACCTACTATATTATGGAAATACGTAAGAATTACTGTATTTAGGTACTTTTAAATAGTTTGTGCGAGGTATAACAAAGAACTGGGCCCCGTTTTATAAAGTTACAAGTTACAGGTTACAAGTATACAGATTACAGGAACCTGTAATCTGTATACTTACCTGTAACACTGTGAATTATTACAGGTGTTTTATAAATACTCACAAAAATTTACAGTTGTAATGAACCATGGTAACTCTCGATTACAAGTAATATCGACAGGCAACTATTTTCATTTCCGCTTGTTTTTACATGACATCTTGTAAATCTTGTTGTATGCGTGACATCAACTCTCGTTGAACTAGCTAAGTATTAGGTATAATCAATTAATCATTTAGGTATTCTTACCAGTCTGTCTACTCCATGACCACTGACCACTATACTAAAGAGTTGCATGATTAAAAAACTCTTGTAATTACTTTAACAACCTGTATCTTTAGCTTGATTTGGCCGTGGTAGTAATCGCTAGCGTATGCAATACTGTAGGTATGTATTTGAATACATATGAATGTTGGTCGCACCAATTCTCGAGAGAGATGATCATTCATTAAATAATTAATTTTGATCATTAAGTAATTAATAACATACTATTTATTAGTAATTGGTACAAAAAATAATAATACGCGTCAATCTAATTATGTTTGTGATCTTAATTACCTATACTTACATTACTTACCTAAAGTAGATATTATTTTGCAGGTATTGAAATAGGTAGCTACTAATTAAAGTATTTAGTTAATGGATTATTCGTTGGTTTAAATTACTAATCGTAGTATATGAGAATAACATAGACAAGTAAACTTTAATTCATTAACTATCCCAATGTGATAGAAAGAGCTTGTCAGCTTGAAGTGCGGAAATCAAGTTGCAATACTCGTACCTGCAACAAAAATGGAAGGAAATAAATCACCTTTGAACAAAACCTGTGAGGCATTTGAGAGCAATAATATCAACAGTGCTCAGGATAACGAGATTATAGAATTTCATAAAGAAGACCCCGATGACATAGCATTGTACAATCTTTGTGAAAAAATTGAAAATCAGGTACGTACTGAGAACCGGCTTTTTACTTTCAAGCTCTCAAAATCTACTGGGGGGTTACCATGACGTACAATGCGATTCAGTTTAAGTCGAGAGAAAGGGACAAGGCTATACGAGTCGTATATCACTGTCCCTTTCTCTGCACCTAAACTGAATCGCATTAGTACGTCATGGTAACCCCCCGGATTCCGACTAGATACTTAAAGTAGTTATAGTCAGCAAACAGCAAACATCGTTTTAAAATGTTCAAGGAGCGATTTATGTCTTTTTCGGACTTAATGTTTAGGTAGTAGTAATTGGAGTAAGTAATTGTTTTAAAACAAAATAGAAGGTTGTACGGAATTACGGATTCGAGCGCTCAAAATTCAACAATCAGCTCTCAATTACTTTTTAATCGACTTCAAAAAAAGGAGGTTATTAATTCCACGAAATATTATTCATGTAGGTATGATCCCCGATTACTCCAAGACATTTCCTATCCTATCATAAATATTTTTCTTCAGAGCAAGTGCCTACTAATATTTCAGCTAGTTTGAGCTCATTTAAGTTTTTAGTGTATCAGACAATATTTAGAAGTACAGTCTAACGTTCGTAACGCAATTTAAAAATACTATTTTTTCAGTTCAGTTTTAGAAAAACGTAAGAAACTGAGTACTTACCTAGACCATGTTATTTATTTCAGATCGCTTTACTCTCGGAGTTACTGCCGTCGGAAACAGTAAATCGACTATTTCAACGTCCTACTTGTCAAGGTACGATTGCCGGGCAATCCTAGGACCCTAATCTGATACTTATTACAAGCCAAGGACGCGGGATGATTTGTGGGGTTAGCACATGTTTAAAGCGACAGTATCTCGCTGCGACATAGACTATGCGTCGCTTTTTTATTACCATAGTTAGTAAAAGACGGGAATCCAAGCGTCAAAGAGTATCCAAACCCTAGTATTTCTGGAGCTATTCATAAATTGATTTCAGCTTATTTTTGATATCAAAAGTGTATCAGTAGGTATGTATTATAAAATAAATGAATTTCCTTATAACTCCTCTTTTCATTTTTTAAATACCTGTTACATATATGCACAATCAATCGCAACTGTTTTATATATATTACTAGAGGAAACAGGCAAGCATTCGTCACCTGGTCAACGGTATTTGAGGGTGAGGCCGTCTAGGGAAGGGAAGTAACCCTTCCTTCTTTTGAAGTTGGTTAAAAAGAAAGATAAATAAGATTTATAAATATGTTGCCTGTTTGTCTGTTTATCATTCAATACTCCTATTTATTTCTGGAATACCAATTCTTTTTTTGTTCAAACTAGTTAATTTTAAGTAATTTAGTTAATATTAATATTTTATCGTAACCTAACTTTGATAATGATGAAGATGAACCATTAACTAAGTATTTCCCTAACTTAATATTGTTTTTCTCTTTATAGGTAAATTATCTTAGAGAGATTTTTGCATTTGTAGTAGTGTTCGTATATGTTGTA
>JALPQI010023108.1:0-21446 GCA_025490895.1 Thaumatotibia leucotreta
TAGCAAATTTGTTTTTCCGTTTTCTCCAAAAAAACATCGTAAAAGCTATAATGTTTCACGGTTTAATATACTCCAGAGACCGAGTACTATCAGCTGTAAAAATATCTGCACCTAATAAATTAGAACCTTATATAACAAATATGTAGGTATTTGGTATATGCTATTACAATGAATAATACAGGGAAAGATTCAAGGGAAAAGAAGTGCGGGAGCAAGAAGAATATCCTGGCTTAAAAATCTACGCCAATGGTTCCATAAAAAGCACTCGGTCACTTTTTCGTGCTGCTGTATCGAACGTTCAAATTGCCATGATGATTGCCAAACTGCAATAAGCAGACGGCACTAGAAGAAGAAGCTCATGGCATACTCATTTTTTTTTAAAACGCTCCTTAAATTAAACAGATAACTAAATATTTATTTCGCAGATGCGATACCGTGACTACCTCTTGGACTACATAAGAATACTGAATAAGCTCTTCAATACAAGGGACTAAGGCCCGAGGCGTCGTGTATGAATAACTATTTTCGTTATTTAATCTACAACCAAATCTTGTGAGCCGTTCTTGGGTTCCGTAGCCAATGGGTAAAACGGGACCCTATTACTAAAGCTCCGCTATCTGGCTGTCACCAGGCTGCAACTCGAGATCGTGATAGATATGTAACCGTACTATTGTAAATATCTAACTCTATGGCACGATTGGCAAGTATACAGAGCGGCCATATTTAAGACCAATCAGATAGCCGTTTGACAATGTGACGGTTTCTGCTCGACAAATTATAAAAAACACAATCATTAGTGTGAGAAAATCTTTGTTACAAATTGCACTATTGAAAACAACCAATTTATCTAAGTTTCTAATTGGATAATAAAATTAGGGATCAACAAAAGTCTATGACCAAAAACCCCAATAGAATAAATAGAATAAACCCCAATAGGTATATAAGTCGGCTCCAATACAACGAACGTGATTTTTCAATGATAAATTGTTACGGAGCCCGTTGTGCGCGAGTCCAACTCGCACTTGGCCGGTTTTTTCGGACTTAGCGATACAATTACAATTGTAAGTTTTTTGGAAATAAAGCTACGCAATCGGAAACACTAGCGGAAAATTATTTTCACCGCTTAACTCGTAACGGTTAATTAGTAGTCGATAACGTTAAATTATGGGCAATGAATAGGCATTGTCGTTAAGCGATACGACGTTCTGCTGGTTTTATCAGAAATAGGAAATTTATGGTCGGTAGGTATGTAAATCAATTATCGAAAATTGTTTCTAAGTACATGTTTCTAAACATAATAAAAATCACTCACTACGTACTTCTTATTATCTTAGTTTTATTTAATTTCTCTATAGTAATAGTTATCCGTGACTACATACACCACATTTTTTTCAGAGTCCCTCTTCTTTTTTTTTAAATCGACGAATGGCGCCAACAGGCTTGTGTTTTTCTCATACAGACACCAATGAAATCCTTCTTGTTTTAATGAGAGTTTCTTAGGAAAGTGAAGGCATGTGAGATAGATGGGCGCATTCTGCTGCCGCTCTATGGAAATAGCTAACGTACGACGAATAACATACGAGCTAGAACATATGAAAATTTAGGTTATTTCTACTCAGAATCACAAGCATAGGCGATTTTTTGGTCACTGTGTCCATGGGCCACAGTTCCCGCTTTCCACCTAAGAGCTCAGTTGTCTACCTTCGTCACATTCAAAAAAACAAATGCTCTTTCGATCCCAATGTTATCAAAAAAAAGCTCCACGGATTATTTTCCTATTTTGTTACCATTTGTATGGCGGTAAGCGGAGGAAATGTATGGAAATAATTAGCGATTGGCATCTTGGATTGGCCTACAGGGTGCGTATTCTGCAATCGTATACGAAAAGCGATAAGTAATAGATGTACGAGAACGACAGATCCGAACGAAAAGTCACGTGACCATTTCCATACATTATGGTCACGTGGCTTATCGCTTATCGTATAAGATTGCAGAATGGCACCTTGGCTACACTGTTAAAAATTAGGGAATTTTACAGATGAAAAAATTACAGAATTCTGTAAAATTACATCATTTTCACAGAAAAATTTGTAATTTCACATATTTTTCATCAAGTTTACAAAAATAAATTTAAAACTGATGAAAAATATGTGAAATTACAAATTTTTCTGTGAAAATGATGTAATTTTACATTTTTTCGTCTGTAAAATTCCCTAATTTTTAACAGTGTAGGCTGGATGCTTAGCAAAGTTGCCAATCGCTAACGCTTAGTAGCGTATCGTAGTTTTCCCTCTCTGTCACTCTTTCATATTAGTGCGACAAAGACTTAGCTGCCTTTCGTTTACGATTGACGATTAAGTGTTGGCGATTGGCAACTTGTCTAAGCACCCAGGATGCTGAGCCAAGATGCCAATCGCTAACGCTTAGTAGCGTATCGTAGTTTTCCCTCTCTGTCACTCTTTCATATTAGTGCGACAAAGACTTAGCTGCCTTTCGTTTACGATTGACGATTAAGCGTAAGCGATTGGCAACTTGTTTAAGCACCCAGGATGCTGAGCCAAGTTGCCAATCGCTAACGCTTAGTAGCGTATCGTAGTTTTCCCTCTCTGTCACTTTTGCATATTAGTGCGACAAAGACTTAGCTGCCTTTCGTTAACGATTGACGATTAAGCGTTAGCGTATACGAGAAGCGATAAGTCACGTGACCATAATAATGTATGGAAATGGTCACGTGACTTTTCATACGAACCTGTCAATTTCATACTTTTATTACTTATCGCTTATCGTATACAATTGCAATGATTGAATGGTATCTTGGCTAAGCCTGCAGTACAGAAAGGGTTTTCGTTATTCTTTATTCAAACCCCAACCTACTTCAACCCGCCATCGTCGCTCAATCTAGTTACCTCTTTTGTTTTACGCTGACATTTACGGCCCATGAAAGAAGCCTTATTACTGTGATTTTCAGTTAACCCCAGTACTCGTGTGTTCGACGACGTAAAAACACGTCATTTCACTTTTATGACGTGCTACAGAAATTCGTCTACCAACTCTTTCGCTGTTGCAACGAGTAAGAGAGATACGCGATTTCGATATTGTGTGCCAGGCTCTATTATGTATCAAATGAAAGCTTAAAGCCAGCTTCAGGTACAGTCCAGGTAAAATATATCTCCAAAATATATATCCAGTAAAATATATATCCAGGTATGTATCTATATATTTTATTTATTATCGTAATATCTACCTATACTACCTACGTGTAGTCCTATATCTACGGCCAATATAGGTGCTTAGTGGATGTAATAAGCAGTAAACGTAATTAATTGGGCTAATATCGGGATCACGGGGCTCAGTACTGTGCAAACACTTGTCCAAGTTGCCACTAATCATCCGATAGCAAATAAGTAAACACACTCGCAGTGTTGGTAGGACACCGAGTCCAATGGCAATGAAAACTTTCGGCGCAAAACTTGTCAAGTGAACAAAAGTAATAAAACCGGCCAAGAGCATGCCGGGCCATGCTCAGTGTAGAGCGATGGTCGTGTGACTCACCCTCGTATGTCCAGGGCGTATAACTCAACCCCGTATATTAAATGTATGTATTTTGTACAGAAATATATTTTTTCTCAAACTTGCTACGGAATGTTGATGTTACTTACTTTAAATTAAGCCCGGAAATACTATGTATCCGGTGGCATATGCTAAGATGATATGTAAAGAGATTTCATGTATTTATTTCACACCTAGGACTGCAAACAAACTGTCTTTTGTTTTGAAACGTCAAATTGTGACATTATGTCTTGACATTCAGCCACAGAAAAAAAAAAACCTAAGAACTAATGTCTATACCACCAGGTAAAAGGATACCTCAAACAGATAAAAAAAAATAGCGCGAATGTTTTTTTAATGTTGTACGATACTGTTCATACTGTACTATTGGTTTATTTACAAATCAAATACCTAGTATGGTTCGGCGAAATCAGTTCGTTTTATTTCATGGCAAGTTTGAGAAAAGCACTATACAAATCTCGGCGAGAAACAGGGTTATCTACTTGGCCTGTAACCCTTCGCTTCCCGTCCTCTATAGTAATGTACTATTATGACACAACCTGGTAAGCCATTATACGAGGTTGAGTCACACAGGCAGCGAGGGTACCGTCATTATTAAAAAAACGGCTAGGCCGATTATATTCGATTTTTTAAGTAGCTTATAGAAGCCCAACATTCCTTCTCGTCACCTTTTCTTAAGGTTGACTGGTAGAGAATACCCTTGACATTAACTTCGTCTTCTGTACGTTAAGATTTGCGATATTTTTCATATTTTTTGGACTCACGTGTCAAAGGTTAGAGCACAAAGAGGCACACGTTTTTTTTCTTATTCTGGAGCGATTATAATAATTATCACTGATTATTAACATTGACCGATTGACCCTCAATTTGTGAAAACTCTTAAATGTTTTAAGAACGTGACGTTCGACACATAAATATTTCAGCACGCTTAGCACAAGATTGGTGTGACAGTATGTCGCTGCGAGCGAGATTTCCCGTCTTTTACTAACTATATCAATAAAAGAGGGACGGGTAGTCTATCTCGCGGCGACATACTGTCGCACCAATCATGTGCTAAGCGTGTAGGGGTTTCGTTATATCGAAATGATTCGAGTTCTGATGCTGTCATTAGATTTTATTTTTTACTATGGCCATTGCTTCTGCGTACTATGTTCCCCGCCCACTACCACTTCAGTTTAGCGATTCGAAGAGCAGTATCGGTTGCTTTGGTTCTGCTCAAGATGGTCTCACTTTTACTACGATCAGATATACTCCTAGCACAGCCTTCTCCATTGCCCTTTGGGTAACATTGAGCCCATGCGGACGGCGTGGCACAGGACCGGTCATTGTGGCAATCTTTGAGGGAGGCCTATGTTCTGCTGTCGACGTATTTCAGCTAATATGATGATGATTTATGCTACGAAGGCCGTCGAAACAAATTAGGAAATATTTTTTCATCATAGATATAACTTCTAATTTTGGTGTCGATTTTTATCAGCGCTTCGGATAAAACCCAGAATCGGTTTGGTATCAACATAGAAGTCAAATAAAAGCATTGTAAACAAGGGTTATCCCCACAGACAGAACTTTCTATTAGTCTTTTTGTTTATATTTAATGAAAGGATTACCCGCATCGTGGGGCGCTGTATTCCCATCGCTGCACGTGCGATTGAGTAATCCACAGAATTAGATTTGGATAGAAGAAACAAGTTCATTCATTTGTATGGCGGCCGAGCGTGTCAGATTTTGTACTAAAGTTGTTACTTGCCTACCTATGATTTTAAATATGTCTCAGGCCCTTGAGTATTCATATTTTTTTGTGTTGTTGCAATTAATATTACTTAAGGAGGCATTATTAATGTTTTTGTTCACTTCAACTTACAAAATTTGACGCCCGAAAGTTGCAAGTTGCGATTAAAGCCGGACATCTCAGTGGATTTCACTGAGTTCATTTGACACGCTAAGTAGATACGTTTGCTTGATCTATGGTATATATGACATCTATGGAGTAATCCGTAAAGGTTGCCGTGTAGTGACGGCAGTAAGAATACATTTGTCACCACCCCAACTCTTTCCGTGGGTGTTGTAACTATCGACTAAGGGATTGAAGTGTCACTGACCATTTATTTATTGAGGATTGATGATGGGCAGCAGCATCATTGCAGTTGACACACTATTTTGATCGCCAACCCTCAACACCTCGCCTGCGAAGCTGGAGGTTCTGGGTTTGATTGACGATTAGGGAATCCCAGTTTGATTTTGTCACAAATATTTTGTTTCTTAGTTATGTTGTATGTGTATCTCTCCTCAACAGTAAAACACAAGTTTTAATTGTACTTACCAGGGACTAGGACGACTTCTTATAAAATTATCGGATATTTATTTACATACATCGTCAGCCTATGATAGTCCATCGTTGGAAGTAGGCCTCTCCTTTTAACTATGCGTATAGACGCGTTAGGAGGTAAATGCCCATAATGGTTACGCTGGGCAAGCGGATTGGCGCTCCCAGTAATGTGTCCACTATTATGACGCTGCTGCCCATCTTCAATCTTTTGTCAAAAAATGGTCAGTGATAATTCAATCGCTTAGTCAACTCTTACTACACTCGCAGGAGTTGGGGCGGTGACAAATGTATTCTTACTGGCGTCACCACACGGCTGGTATATTTATTTACTGATATTTAATTCATCATCATCATCGGTTTGCGTCAATCATGTTCCAAGCAATAAGAACACTGCTCCAGACTCCGAGCCTACTTGATAGCGCTGTTTTGTTTATACGACCTCCGTTTATGGGTTACTCGTAAAGTCGCGATCACGTGTCTCTGTTACCATGTTGAGATTTATCCGGCTCGAAGGACCGACTTAATGGATTAGACGACTTTTAGCTGAAAACCGGTTATTTATAGCACTGTACCGAGGAGAAGTTTCATAAGTTGCGAAACTTCTACGGTCAATGCGGGACATGCGGGTAAGACCGTCCATCAGGAAAGTCCGTCTACCAACTGATTTCCGACTCTAATTGAACAGTATAAGACGCATATGACTATGACTATGACGGACTTTCCTTCAAAATAGAATATTCCGGACTTAGCCGCACTGACCTTATAGAGAATGGTCTCGGTAATATAAATTTTACAAGCAATTTAATCATGCCAAAACCGTTGTATACCTATACCTTTACATTACACATTTTTAAGGAATATTTTACGCCTTGTTTACTCAATTGGGAACTATAGTATTCTTCATAACACTATTTTATAAGTTCTCACGGAAATATTCTCAATGAGGACTTACTCTTAAATTTTCGGAAATTTCCCGAGTAAATTCCCACATAGGTATTTGAGAATGTTCATCAACTTGTACACTGGTAATTATTTATGACCGATTTTTCTTGGTAAACAGATAGTTTTAAAAATATTACCCCGGTTGCGGTGAACATATTCAATCGATCCTTCAATACTCAATACTTTATTGCATTTTCACAAGTTATAATGGTGGTAAGCTAGATCTTTGTGAACACTGTTGGGCACTGAAATATTATTACAATTATATGGAGAAGAGCATAGCAACGAATAATCAATTATTACATTCCATATTTAAAACTAAAAAATTAACTCTTACTACTGTTTTATTAACATTTCCATTTAATACATGACAATGAATTATTTATCAAACAGAAAATCTTGAAGTTTTCCGTGTAACGGCAATTTGCAAACCACCCAAAAATGTTGATTCACCCATTTTACATATTGTGGGTTAATGTCCGTAACTCTTGTAAAAATACTGATAAGTGAAAATTACCAGCAATTGCGCATAATGAGTAATGAGTCACAGAATTATTTTAATTTATGAAATCTCGTTGCGGCAAAACACGGGCAATGTTTATTTACTGATAAGCGTTGGTGCTGAGATAATGTAGGTTTACGTGAATGTGTAATAAATAAAAACCGGTCAAGTGCTAGTCGGACTCGATCACGAAGGGTTCCGTAACATGCCAACCTCCTTAGCCTAGTGGGTAGTGACTCTGCCTACGAAGCTGGAGATTCCGGGTTGGAATCCCGGCGAGGGCATTATTTGTGAATTTATTTATCACAAATATTTGTTCCTTGGTCATGACTGTCAATGTATTTAAGTATATATATGTATATCTATTATACAGGGTGATCAATCCAAATGGGTCAGTATGAAGGTTTTGGAAACCATAACAGATAGCGAAAGCTTGTATTAGGAACCATGAGATTGATTTTAGTAAAAAGAAAAAATGCAAAAAATGCTTATGAATAAGGGGGTAAATTTTTTTCTCCACTAACCTATTTATCACCGGTTATATCTATTGTTGTTTTTTTTATGCTTCAGACTATAATTATATTACATTGGGTCCAAAATAATACTCGTGTAATGTTCTCATATATGTATTTATACATTTTATTTTGGTTTCTTCTAAATAAAATTAAATTCTGATTTAATAAAATTGAGTTGTAATAACCAAATGATACTTGACATTTCCTTTAGGACTCGCTTCCTTAATTTACTCATATTTACTTCGAATCCATTCAAAAGTTATGAAAAGGGGAATCTGATGTCGGAATATTATATTTACAAGTATTATTCTTCAGTCAAACGAGAAAAGGAACGAATAAGGAAAATTGTAATAGCCTACAGCTATTTATAACATTTATCAATGTAAAGTATTTACAATAAATTTATACAAGTATGTTGATTTTACTCGTTTGATTCGCTACATCATGTATATTTTAACATAACCAACACTTTGCATATGACAGCTGATTTAATTTTGTTAGCCTCCGTAGCCTAGTCGGTAGTGACCCTGCCTACGAAGCTTGAGGTTCCGGGTTCGAATCCCGGCGAGGGCATTATTTGTGTATTTATTTATCACAAATATTTGTTCCTTGGTCATGGCTGTCTATGTATTTAAGTATCTATATGTTATCTATTATATATATCGTCGCCTGGTACCCACATCACAAGCCTTAATTGAGTTTGCCGTGGTACTAGGTGATTTGTGTAAGATGTCCCAGATATTTATTTTATTTATTTATTTTATTTTATTTTTTAATAATTCAATAGTAAAAACATACAAAGAATATAATTAAGCAGAAATAATAATGAAAATATTTAAATATATTCACAAACGATTATCACTCATATTTTAACGATAAACTAGTATTAATTGCGTAAACTTACTTTTAATATTATTTAATACTAGCTAATTACTCTACCTATTTAAAAAAATCTCATCAAAATCCGTTGCGTATTTAAAGATTTAAGCGTACAAAGGGACATAGGGACAGAAAAAGTGACTTTATTTTATACTATGTAGTGATACATTTCGGGCATGATGACCCGTGGTCGCAGGCAGACTGAACTGACATGAACGAACTTAAAATCTTAAGCAATCTATTCTAAAACTTACCATTGTTATTTTTTGTCTTTTACAATATTGTAACACTGTCAGTCGAAAACAAAACACTCGCACAATCACTACAGTATTCTAGTCACTAGCACATGTATACGTAGCACTAATACGAAGTCGATTCCGTTGGAACTGAAGGAAGGACGAACACGTCGTACGCAGTCCGCGTTTCAGGGAGTACTGCCGCCGTACCGCCAGCCAGTCATGCTCCGACTCACAAATTGTGCTACTCAGTCTCTTATACTAAACCAACCTATTCCGAAAATTTCAGTTCACCAAAATTGTTATTTAAGAAATCTGGTTAAGAGTCAACAAGTTATAGGCCCGTTAAAATCGGTCAGTATGAGAAAGTCTGAAACTATAAGACATACGAAGATTTGTTCTTAGGAACTATGTCACCGATTTTGATTAAAAGAAAAACTGCATTCATATATTTGAAAAAAAAAACTGTACCCAGCTAGGGAATCGAACTCGGTTGTTTTGAAAAAATAAACTTCAATTTCTATTCAGATATCGTTTGTGTAGGTGTTAAGCAGTAAATGTCTCTACGAAACATGATGCCTAAAATGAATGGAATTCATTGTTTTCACGTACTTAAATTTATTTTACTAGTTGTTTATTGTGTAAATCTTAAGGATTTTTTTTTATATTTATCAACGCAGTTTTCCTTATTGGGCATTTTCGCGAGAAGAGATCCAAAAAAAATTTTTTTTAAGGTAGGTAAATTTAATGTTTTTCCTACTCAGAATAACGAGTTCTTTCAATCTAGGAGAAAAAAGTACAAGAAAAAAATGGTCCCACATTTTTCATACATTTTACATGCTCTCCACTTTGTAACCGTTGTACAAAGTGTTTGAAAAACGGTTACGTAATAGAAATAAAAAGTTGGGACACTTTTTTTCTTCTAGTAGGATCGGAAGAGCTCATGATTCTTAGTAGGAAAAACATAAAATTTACCTGTTTCAGAAAAATAAGTTTTTGGATCTCTTCTCGCGAAAATGCCCTATTATCAAAATCAATGACTTGGTTCCTAAGAACAAATCTTCGTATGTCTTATAGTTTCAGACATTCCCATACTGACCGATTTGAATGGGCCACCCTGTATACAGTGTTTTTCTACTCGTCGACTGTAACATTTGAGTTAAGATTACGTACACAAAATTATAATCATATAAATTTACATCGAGTTCGCAACTCAACTATAATGAACTCATAAGACAACGCTATAGGCAACTGAAATAGATTTGACCAATCACGTGCCAGCAAAAAAACATTAATGGACGGCCACCTCAGGATCTTCATTGTAAATATTTGTTTACTTATTTTTATTGACTCGAAGAAAAGTATTGTATACAATAGTGTTATAATCAAGCGTTTCAATCTCGTACCTTACTTAGGCCGCTCAGCAAGCTTGGTGGCCTAAACAAAAACATGTTTGTCAGCCTCCGTAGCCCAGTTGGTAGTGACCCTGCCTATGAAGCTGGAGGTTCCGGGTTCGAATCCCGGCGAGAGCATTATTTGTGTATTTATTTATAACTAATATGTGTTTGTCATGGTTGTTTTCAGTATCTGTATGTATCTATCTATTATATACAGGGTGGTCCAAACCTTGACGTCAAAAAATTTTTTTTAGGTTCCTTACGTCATGGGCTATCAGAATATACCCCATGTATGTTAGCCGATTTTTTTTTGAAAAAAAATTTTCAAAAATTCATAACTCGAAAACTACAAAAAATCGGCTAACATACATAGGGTATATTCTGATAGCTTATGACGTGAGGAATCTAAAAAAAATTTTTTGACGTCAAGGTTTGGACCACCCTGTATATCGTCGCCTGGTACCCACATCACAAGCCTTAATGGAGCTTACCGTGGGACTAGGTCGATTTGTGTAAGACGTCCCAAAATATTTATTTATTATTATTTACATGGTACTCGACTGAAAACCTCTCTATTATAACACGATTGTGTTAAATACCATTATTTATCGATTTCAAATGGTAATGTTCGAGGCAAGGATAATCTAATTTCATAGTGCAGCGGCTAAAATGGCGCCGGTTTTGATTAAATTCTGGGCAAAGCCGTGTACAGCAATGTAAGTGTATACTAATATAAGTTTGCAATATCGTGATCGTGTGTGGGTGTAGTCTATTTTAAGGAATAATTTCTTGTGTAGGTTGGACTCGAGACAGGCACGAAAAGATCAAGCTTAATTTGGAATTGCTTGGCAGTTCCGATTTGAACTCTCATTCATTTTGAACCTTATTAAAATAAAAAATTGGAATCCGCCTACACGATTGAAGTATTGTAACATTTATAGGTCGTTTTCATCACACTTGCTGTCTAAGCGCGCCATTGCTACGTGCGTAGCGGGAGTAATATAAAAGTGTAATTCCCTAGGGAGTAATATAAATGTTAGTACGTCATTTAATAATATTATGTCTTGAAACTTATTTTTTTGTCGGCAAGTGTGATGAAAAACATTATATGCATCATGGTCGGTAAGCGGAATACTAACTTGAGCCATAAAAGCCTTCTAACACTCTCGTTAGTAATTCCGTACTTACCTCCCTTGATGCACAATGTACTATTACGCTTTCGCCACAGAGTTATAAGGAAAACTAATGAAAAAGAAACAAAACCTAAAAATATCACAGATGTGGATAATACTTTGCAATGTTATTATTTTCATTGTATCGTCTAAATTCAGTTTTCTCTCTCAACTAGCTTCAGCGTAATGGATACTATTAAAAAAATAATATTCATCGTGACTGAATCCTATAATATATACATTATAAATCGATGGCATAGGATAAACTGAATCTGTACCTATCTGTTGACTTTTGGATTAAACTAAATAATATTTGAACGTATTGTGAAAACACAAATCAAAATAACTAAATATTTTGATTTGGGCTTTTATTTTTTCTCCAGTAGTATGTACTATTTAGTACTATATAAATTTATTTTCAAAACTACAAATTATGTACATAGATTAAATCTAACTAATCTACTTAACCTAACCTATATCTAAGATTGGCCCTTGTGGCATTGTACCGAGAATGCTGGCGGCATTTCCTCGCTGTATCGCAATACTGATGCGTTGTGCGAGGAAGTCGCCAGCTCTTCGGTCTCTAGTTACATCAACCAGACGTTTCGCGATCTCAGCAAACAATTTGCGTGCGCTGGGGCCCCAAGAACCTAAAGTTTCTACGCCAAACGGTACAAAATCGTACTCTTTGCCGAGGCCCTTATATTTATTACGTTTTAAAAATTCGGCATTCTCAGCCGCAGCGGCTGCCTTAAACGTAGTTCGTTGAAGATGGGACGGTGCCAGGGTATCTACGCAAGTAGCATCCCATACCAACATCCGTCCCAAGCTCCAAGGAACCAAAGACACACCATCAGGTCTCTTACCATCATCCCTAATAATACCAGTAGGCTCAAGAAGAGCAGGTACGTTGATCGTGGCAAGAGACCTGCGGATTATGTCGTTAAGCGTCGCATGTCTGGAAATACGGCCTGCGCTTTTTTGACAACTTAGTCCGTGGTGTCCCAGTCGGTCCACGTCTGTGCCACAACAGCATAAGTGAGGGGTACATACCGCGGCCCCGAGTCTCAGGCCGGTTGCGAGCCTAAGAGAGGCCGGATCCAGGAAAGTACCAGTACTAGCCGAAGGATGGGCATGCAGCCAGTAACCAGCCTCCCGGGTTCCGACCGCCAAAAGTCTCGCACGATCCGGACCTGCAGAGCTGTTTAGAAGAGAATTGTATGTTAGATCACAATACACATTGTCCCAGCTCCTTTGCGATTTTAGGTTGTCAGGAAAATTTTTAGAAGGGCAAGCAATTTTGAATGCATTTTTGGCGTCCTCCAAACCCGCAGTCTCACAGTTAATAGGCAGAGCCCTTAGGATCTTTCCTGTGAGATCAGACGTGCTGTGGACGGATGCCAAAAATGCAGGAGAAGCCACACATGAAATTTTTCGTATCCCTAAACCCCCATACCGTATAGGGAGGGATGCTTGGGACCAGGAACGCTCCGTTAGCTGAATATTTAGAATTTTTTCTATGGTAATTTTGATTAAGTCGTCTAAAGGTGTTAATAAATTAATATTTTTCCAGAACGGACAGCAACGGAGCACGTATGTCAATTTAGGGACAAAAAGACAAAACTTAAGAATCGCAAGAGCATAATGAGGGCTAATTTCGAGTAGACGATTTGCGTGATTTTGGAATTTAGAAATCGAGTTAGATATATAATCGGGAAAGGATTCTTCAAAAATAGGAGAACCCAGGAGGCAAAGTGAATATTTGTCTACTATTTTTATACCAGGAGTCAGACAATCAAATTTGGATTTTAAAACAGTCAAACTATAGGAAGTCTTTTGAATAAAGAGTTCGCATTTACTATAATTTAGTTCTAAACCAATATTTTCAAAATTAGTTTTGATAAGAGACAAATCGGACAGTACGGTATCCACGTCACCTCCTAGGGTCCCATCGTCTAGATACCAGACATTAAATTTTGATTTAATTTTTTGTATTATGTGATTTATGGCTAAACTGAAAATTGCTGGCCCAAGGGGGTCACCTTGCTGACATCCCACCTCAGATGATAATTGGTGGGACTTGTATAGTAATTTAGATGGATCTGCATAGCAGAGATAAAGGTAGTTATAGAGTTCGGGAATTTGTTCCTTTACTTCTGCCAGCAAAGTGATATTTACCGAATTAAAGGCGTTTTTTACATCAATTTTGACTACAATTTCACAATCATCGTGTGAAAGATAGGTGCGTAAAGCATGGACGGCTGCTTCGCACCCACCTTTCGTGCCAAAACCTAACTGAACTGGTTCGAAAATAGACTGTAATTTTGACTTAATGTGTCTAACCGCAATATAAATTATAAATATTGGATGTCATATACCAAAGAAAAATCGACCAAGATCACCAACGTCCGAGGTGGGGACCTCCCTATATGGTAAATGACATCCAATATTTATAATTTAAATAATATTTCATGCTTTATTTATAAACTTTCCTATCATCGTTAATTAACAAAATACATATCAAATTACCCAAAAAATATCGCGACATGCCACCCACCTTAAAATACTCACAAAATATGTAAATATAACGTATATGAGTATGAGACGAGAAAGTTATTTCAAAACTGCACTTCATTTAGAAGTTGTGAAAGGGCCGTGGGACAGAATGACAGGGGAAAGGGTTACAGCTTCCCGTAGGGTCCGGGATTAACTGTTGGAGCCTGATCTTGATCCTGACATGTACAGACGACGTCAAAGATATCGTTACAGTTTAGGTGCCGAAAATATATTTACACAACCTTAATGTCTTATATACGTTATACTTACGCGTAATTTGCTATATTATGTTGTGTGACTAATAGATTACGTGTGTTAATTAACGATGGCAGAAAAACTTATAAATAGGTAAAGCATGAAATATAATTTTGTTTTAAAAATCTGAAAACCAAAAGTCAACAGATAGGTACAGATTCAGTGTATCCTATGCCATCGATTTATAATTTATATATTGTAGAATTCAGTCACGATGAATATTATTTTCCAAGTATCCATTACACTGAAGCTAATTGAGAGAGAAAACTGAATTTAGACGATACAATGATATTATATGGGTATTTCACGATATTCCATGTACAATACTGTACTAAATGCTCGATTTTTCTCTTAAAGTTCTTTAAAAACATACGATCCATGGCAATTACGTAAGTAGCTTTAATGAGCTCTTTCCATGCGAGAGTGGGCGGCATCGGAGAAAATAAACTGAATCTTACAAAGTTAATATTGTATTGAGACCTTTTGACTAAAAAAGTAGATCATTACCTAAGTGCTGCAGGCGTTGGTTTGGAGTATTAATACTTTCGCTGCGAAACTAGTTTTTTATACCAAAATGACTCAAAATTGTTAGTCTATGGTACTTAAGGGTCTCTGATTTGGGGAGACCCTAATTGATGTGTAAGGCACTGGTCTCACCACGAGCTACTAAGCTATGAACTATCGGCTATAAACACGAACAAAAGATACGCACTCCGGTGTTAATAAAAGAGACACGGCGATACTCGCCCGGCTATCAGCTATCACCGCCGGGCGAGTATGGCCGTGTCTCCCATAGTTCATAGCTTAGTAGCTCGCGGTGAGGTGAGACCAGTGCCTAAAGTTACCTCATACGTTACATTACACACGTTACATTTTTCTTATATGTTGCTGTTGTTGCGCATCATTGTTGCTATGGTTTGACGCTCGATCTTCCTGATGAGCCGTTTATGCAGTTTTTTCCATAGAGCGTAGACGAAAATTAGGGCTATCAAGACGAGTACAGCTGTAGTCAAGTAAGTTGATATTTTTGTGATATCGGTCTGCTCTGTCTGGGCGCTGTTCGCTGCTCCTGTTTGTGCGATGATTACTTCTTTCTGTTTCTCTTCTTTTGTACACCCTCCACCCATGACGTGGTTTGGTTTCTGATCGCTGCTGCTGATTTATTTTTCGTTCTTGGACAGCTGGTGGAATGGCTGAGGGTTTCGTTGATGCGGCGTCGATTATGCAGAGCTGGGCTGGGCTGGGCTATCTCGAGTCACCATGAGGCTGTTTCGAACAGCCCATCCTGGCAGGGTCGCCATGAAGTGTAAGGAGCGTAGGGGTGCGTAATGAGTGATACACGCAACGGTTGGAAGACAAATGTATTGATTAAATAAATATGCTAGCTTTTATAGGGAAACATTTCCTTTGTTCTTAACATGAGTCTAAAGTACAAGGTTGAAGAAAATGAATAATTATTTTCTATGTTTACAATATCGAATTACATGGTATCATATTACATGTGAAAAATAGACAATTAATTTCTTAAATCGATTCGCGGTGGGTGGTCTCAGCTGTAATGAGTCACTCTCCGCTACAAAAGTGAACGATTTAATAAAATACGCTTTAAAGTACACATGACGTAAATTTGATATGGGCTAATCTCTTAATGATGATGAGCATAGGTGGTACGTAATATTCTTCTTAGTCTATAGAAATAAAGACATTTTTTACTTAGAATTGCAATAAAAAATGTTATTACAAAATAAGTATAAGTACCCTTAAATAAATCATATTCCTGGTTTAATTTGTCGCCCGTAACTTAGTTGTGTAGAGTGTAGTCCAAATAATCCAAAGATATATCTCTTAAAATATCTTATATCTCCACTTATCCTCCAGTGAAACGAGCGAATGCCTACACTATAAAAGTTTGCATTTCTGGGTAATCAGTGAAATCACAATCAGTGTTTAAACAAGCCACAGCTGTATTAAACAAACGAACCACACATTCCGCTACTTTACCTTGAAGTCGAGATTTATACAACGCTCTTCCAAGATTACTTATCAAATTGTTACTTAAATTACGGGAGTTGTGTAATGAAAATTGATATATTCTGCTCGAATGTCCTTGTAACGCCCACCATAAAAAAAAATCTTATTTTGAATATTGCTTTGTAAGGAAAAGTGGTGAATTTGTTTTGTTTGTCAAATCAATCAAACAAATGAAATGCGACTTTATTAAGTTCATGAAAGGTTTAAATTTCATTGAAGTGAAGTGTACCGATGGCCGTTGGGGCGGGAAGGTTCTCGAGTGGCGGCCACGTACCGGAAGACGTAGCGTGGGTAGGCCCCCCACAATGTGGACTGATGACCTGGTGAAGGTCGCAGGAGTCCGCTGGATGCGGGTGACGCAGGACCGGTCATTGTGGCAATCTTTGGGGAGCCCTATGTTCAGCAGTGGACGTCTCTCGGCTGATATGATGATGATGATGAGGATGATGAAGTGTACATTGTAATGTACGAGGCCTATGCGGATATCACAGACAAATAACGGTAACGTCAAATAATAGTAATCCCTAGTCCCTAAAAGCACACACAAGTGTAAAACGAGAAAAATAAATAAAATTAAACATTATTAGGTCCAATTGCACAATCTCGGGTTGGGTCGCTACTAAGAGGTTAAAAGGTGAGAAGTAGTAAAAAAATCTTCTAAATACACGTGTCAATCATCATCCCAAACCGGTTAAACACGGAACGCTACACGTATTTCTACTGCCAGCAATTTTAGCATTAAATGAGTATATTTTTAGGAAAATTATAATTAGCGTCGAAATTCTTTTAAGTCGCAAAGTAATTTGAAAAACAGAAAGGTTTTTCTGCTGGAATTATTTAAAACCATAAAAGAGCGCCTTTAAGTTATTAATAATTAACGAGTTGTTCAAGTTATTATCAGACAAAGGTTCTTAAAAACAGAGTAAAAAACAATTAATGATCAATTTTCCTTCCTGGCCAGTAGTAACTTTGTTGCAAAACAGGAAAATGTAATCACTTCAATGGACTTGTTTCCTTAAGAAGTAATATCTAATTAGTCCTTCAGTTAGATTATCGAAAAATGTTATACAATTTTTCCTCAATTAAAAAAATACATGATGCAGATGTGGCACGTTGAAGTGTCATTCAGTCATGGAGAAATTTTTAGCAAGAAATGGTGCCAGCAACCACGAAATCAAGCCGTTTGTATGGATCTGGTTGCTTATAGACAAGTTGCCTATCGCTAACGCTTAGTTGTCAATCGTAAACGAAAGCACCTTAGTCACCAAAACAAGCCAACCTTCCATAGGGTTTACTAACAAGTGGATGAAAATTTTATGGTATATTATCACTTCCCAAAATATTATTCCCATAGTTTCATTTGGCAGAATCAAAATTAACGCTACGCAGACTTGCCTTTGTATATTATAATGTTCCAATCTAACGTAACCTAGTTTAAATCTAACTAATCTACTTAACCTAACCTATATCTAAGATTGGCCCTTGTGGCATTGTACCGAGGATGCTGGCGGCATTTCCTCGCTGTATCGCAATGCTGATGCGTTGTGCGAGGATGTCACCAGCTCTTCGGTCTTTAGTTACATCAACCAGACGTTTCGCGATCTCAGAAAACAATTTGCGTGCGCTGGGGCCCCATGAACCTAAAAACCTAGTTGCTAAATAAAAATTCAGCCAAATTTGGCCAAATGAAAGTTGGAAAAAAATAATTTGATATGCCAAATGGTCATAAGTTGGTTGGGAAGTAAAATTGGGCGAAAAATATTTTGGCATAATAGCATTACACCGTGGGATGTGACTAAGGCATACGTACAGCCAGCAATGAAAGGTTATATCATAATAGTACATTACGACACAAGTCCGAAAAACATGAAATTCAAAACGATGGGCGATGTTTTAAATCGACACGAGTTACGAATTTCCTATTTGCACGTGTCTCGTACGACGTTTTTAGTACAGATGGCCCTCCGAAGTTTTGGACCTGACGTAAAATGAGTGAATCTGTAAAATGTAATTACCTATTTCTGTGACGCTGGGCAACACAGAAATAATGCCCACTGCAGTAATGTATCGTGGTGTTACCGTAAACGTTCGGTGGCTTTAATTATGTGGTGTTGCTATATGAGCCTGAATTAATGATGGAATTTCAGAACACATGGTATTTCTCACAAATAGCCGCGTTTACATGTACTAGTTGGTCATGGCAACTAGGTAGAATTACACAGTGTGATTAATCCACAAGACTGTACCAACAGTTACCAATTCTTTTGTATGTTCTCATATTAATTAAGTACATTTAAGGGTCCATATATCTACCTACAGGGTTAGGCTAGACGTACGGAAGCTAAACTTTGATTAATTAATTTTAAAACATACGAAAGAATTGGTAACTCTCGTTACAGTCTTGTGGATTTACCCAGTGACATAATCATTTTAAATGATTATTGTTATTTGAAGGGTCCACGGAAAAAAACATGTCCAAAGCTTAAAAAAATCAGGGTACATTCACACCTTATTATGTTAAAAGTAAGGTGATTTTTCCTTCTGTAATTTGAATTGACTAGACATGGTCTTTCCGTGGACCCTTCATTTAGAGATGCTTCTGTAACGAACGATCTATTTTTGAAGCCGTCAAATGGCCACTGCTGGCCTAGCCAAGGTGCCATTCTGCAATCGTATACGATAAGCGATAAGTAATAAATGTATGAGAATGACAGATTAGTACGAAAAGTTACGTGACCAATTTCATACATTATTATGGTCACGACCCTTATAATTATATGTTACGGAAAGCATGGTACGGGTATCACTGGTTCTAATCTGGGTTAAACAGTCTCCGTTAAAATTTTTAGCTCCTGTTACAGACAACCCCAGGTAGAAGGAATATGAGTAGTTTATGCATTTATAAATTTTTCGATCACAATTCGCCGTATGATTGTGATCTCTGGCCTCTTATCCGAGGCCCTATAAACGAATCCTTTCTTTCATCATTTGAAAACAAAATAGGCGCGTTTCGTGTTAATTTAGATTTATTAAATCAATTAACTTAGAATCATTAATGGTGGAAACCCTGAGTTTCAGGTCAGGAATTCAGGATATGTAGGTATAGAGTAGAAAGGTCGTTGCTCATTGATCAAATCATCATCCCTCAATAATTGAAAAGGGTATAGATATAACGAAGTTCACGCAAACTGGCGCGCAAAATCTAGAATGTTTATACGTACATATTTTATGTATTTAGGTCTGAGATAGCTCTTAACATTAAAAAAAGTATCCTTTTATCTTTGTTTCATACAAGTTTTATTTTGAACTCGTTACAAAACTTTTTAAAAGGGTATCCTGTAAATAAATTCGTCCAGAACTCAGGGCCCTGTGAATATTTATTAAGGTATAAGCCTTAAAGGAAGATACAACATTTTAACAACAAAATTATTAATCCATCCATTATTAATAGGTTTTTAATAAATTATTATTAAAAATGGATGGATTCATGGTGTGTTGCAATAGATTCTATTAAGGATTGAATACCCAAAGTACATTTTTCAATTTTATTTAGGTACAATACACGTTTCGGGGTTTCCGGAACTAGTGTTGATTTTATTTTATTTTATTCTGTTTTAACACAATATTGAAGAGCAGGTTTACAATATATTTATTAAACTGTACACATTATACATATAAAAAGCATACTATAAATAATAATTAAAACTAAAGTAAACCATCAAGTTGAAACTAAATAAACTAAAGCAATGAAATATTAACTAAAACTGAAGTAACCTATCAAATTAAGACTAAATAAAACACATTGGGATTTAATATGAAGTAAGTACTAATTGCCATGTGATGACATCAGTAAGAACACATTTGTCACCACCCCAACTCTTCCTGAGGTAGTCGTAAGAGTCGACTAAGGGATTGAAGTGTCACTGATTTTGATTCGATAATTGATGATGAGGAGCAGCGTCATCATAGCAGTCAACACTACTGCGATATCGGATTCACTTGCCTAGCGTGGCAATTATGGGCATTTGAGCCAATCAACTTTTCGATCGACATATTTTCTGTCTGCTGCGTTATTTTTCATGAACTTACAAATGTATGTCAATTAATACTATACACATATTTACAATGAAAAACAGTTAGAACCTAAATGTATCGATGTGAACTTGTGTAGGGCTTAAGGCATGTACAATTTATAACCACATTTACGAAACTTGATGAAATTGTCACCTGCGTTACGGGACTAAATAGTGTCGATCGAAATGTTGATTAGCCCATTTACCTCCTAATGCGGTAATAATATCTTACACAGCCTAGTCCCACGGTAAGCTCATTTAAAGCTTGTAGGGATACCAAGCGACGACATAAATAATAAACAGCCACGACCAAGGAACAAATATTTGTGATAAATAAATAAATATCTTGGGACACCTCACACAAATCGACCTAATCCCACGGTAAGCTCAATTAAGGCTTGTGTGGGTACCAGGCGACGATATGTATAATAGATACTTAAATACATAGACAGCCATGACCAAGGAACAGATATTTGTGATAAATAAATACACAAATAATGCCACTGCCGGGATTCGAACCCGGAACCTCCAGCTTCGTAGGCAGGGTCACTACCAACTAGGCTACGGAGGCTGACAAATAAATACACAAATAGTGCCCTTGCCAGGATTCGAACCCGCAACCTCCAGCTTCGTAGGCAGAGTTACTAGGCTACGAAGGCTGACATGATGAAACACTAATTGCATACAAAATCCACGCCAGCGCTTGTGACTCCACCTGTACAGTCGACGTCAAAGATATCATTACGATTTAGGTGCCAAAGATACATTTACACGACTTTATTGTCGTGACATTAAGGTTCGTGTAAATATATTTTTGGAACCCAAATAATAATAATATCTTTGACGTCGACTGTACAATACAAATTTCATGAAACAACTTCAGAAACGGTACACAGTCGTTACAAAACACAATTCTCACTAACTTCGGCCAAATAAATTAAATTAAGCCACGAGGCTGCGACAGGTGCTGGACTGCTCTTGATACTATCGCC
>JALPQI010023109.1:0-20424 GCA_025490895.1 Thaumatotibia leucotreta
GATAATAGCTGTTAAATTACTAGCGGCAATTATTATCGAATATTATAATAAGGTCGATCTAAATATTACGTGTATGATAAGATTTAGATAGCCATAATTCCTTAAACTAGCTAAGGTTAGCTAGATTAATCCCTCATTCATAATCACTAATCAGTGATCGAAATATTCTGAACTAACGTGCAAAATGGTAAAACCTTTTGACCGCCAGACGGCGAAGGAATATGCCGAGCATTTTCCCGATTAAATCCCGTTTCTTTCCAAAAAGCTTGTTTATTTCCGGATTTTTTCGAATAAATAAAATGAAATCTTCCTCTTTAATTTTCAACTCTAAACCAAGCAGAATTAGGTCTAATTTTCAATTATACCAGGAGAACGCGATATCACTGACGAAAAATCAAATGAAACAGTTGGCAAGGAGTGACAGTGACAGTGACATTGATTATTTCTGTAAAAACCCGAAAAAACGGAAAAAAACTAAATTTTCATATATTCCCGAAAAAAAAAAATTATTTTTTCCGACATTTTCAGCGCTACTTCAGACATCAAGCGTTTAGGTACGATTATTTAAGCGAAATTGAACTTTACGGCGTCCCGCGTGAGTTTCTGCTGTATTGGCGTAGCTGTCGGCCAGTGCCGTCATTGGCGTCGTAGTCACGATTTGCCGTTGTCGTCTAGGTATTGGCCGACTGTGGCGTTCAAAAGGTCAAAAATTCCATATACCACTTTACAACCAAGAAAAATATGAATAATATTAACAAATTATTCTCAATACCTATCCAAATTAATTATAAATCGGAATCCGGAGCTTCTAATATTCGGGTGTGTGGATTAGGCACTGAGATATGGCTATACTCGCCCAGCTATCAACTATCACCGCCGTGCGAGTATCGCCCTGTCTCTTTTATTTACACGGGTCGGGAGTGCGTATCTTTTTTTCGTGTTTATAGCCGATAGTTCATAGCTTAGTAGCTCGCGGTGAGACCAGTGCCTTAGGGTGTCCTAATTATATTTTATTTACCTAACACACATGATCTCTTTAAAATTTGCAATTACACGTACGTACATTACGGATTTTTTTAAAAATGAAACTATCTGCAGGGTGCTAATATCAATTTAAAAAACACTTACGTGTTTGGCAGTGCTTATTATGTCGGATTGACTATGTTTTGTTAATGCTTTGCATCCATATTTACGATCACTTCTCGTAATATCGAAGAATAAAAAAGTAGCCAAATTCTTGTGCTTATATTAAGTCTTAATAAAACTATGTTTATACGATTACTACCAAAATAATAAGATTGAATTGAAGTGTCTGGGACGATATGGACTGTATAATGGATTAGGGGCAGCCAGGAGAATAATAATCGAATGTTGTAAGGAAAAAACAAGATGAAGTTTTTTTGAATGATTTTATCTAGAATCGCGTGGCGTAACATCTGAAGAAGAATTCCAGGATTCATACATATTTATAAATAATAACTAGTATAAAATAAAGTCACTTTTTCTGTCCCTATGTCCCTTTGTACGCTTAAATCTTTAAAACCACGCAACGGATTTTGATGAGATTTTTTTTAATAGGTAGAGTAATTCAAGAGGAAGGTTTTTATGTAGGTATAGTACCCGTGCGAAGCCGGGGCGGGTCGCTAGTATTCAATAATTGGAAAATGTATTTGTAAATGATGTAATGTATAAATAGTTATTAAATGAATATTTCTACCAACTGAATATATTGACCTATAACATAAGTAATTAAATATCTGAATTAAAACGTAACGTGGTGAATTTTTAATATGATGATTAATATATGTTTTAAAAATATGTAGCATTCCGTATTGGCTGCCATAGCGGTAAAACATTACTGGAGAAAAGATTAGATTGGGTTAGAATAATTTTATCAGAAAGTTACTGATCGCTATCAATACCAATGCCTACGATATTTCTGAAAGAAAATGTGCGTCAGGCGTGTTTAGTTAGATGCAATTTTAATTTACTATTGTTTATTCATAAATATTGCGACATATTTTATGATCGCGTAGTCCTCCTTTCGTAACAGTACATTAGTGCGACAATACGAGTATCTTACCGAGAGATAATATTATTAGTAAAAGACGGAAAGTCTATCTCGCGGCGATATACCAATCAGCCTAATCGTACTAAGGCCTTCCGGTGGCTGACGTGGATTACCCGGAACGCTCGTCTAACAAGAAATTATAAGAACGGCGCTAACTGACGGGCGTTAGTGACGTATTTGAATACTAAGCGGGACCACCGAGCGTCGCACGGCGGCTGGCGTCCGCGCTAGCTATCGCAGGCCCTAAGCCTACTGATAACGCAAGCAATGAATATCTACGTGTTTATTGTATATATAATATACAGCCGGTTAGACAGCCTCCAGCGCTGATCATTGATCACAGTTGCGACACAAGCACGAGTGCCTGTTAGCCGTGAGATAGCAGTTAATCAATTATATCGTACACATCGACATATGGTGCAATCCACATAGGGAATTAACATTTCAATAGCAATTTTATCTTACGGCCTGTTTCAAAATCGCTGAGTAAATATATTCGACAGATAAAATTATCACTATCCTTTTTCCCTGGTATATAAAAGAAAAGGACAGATCCCCGAAATGTCGAACTTCGGAGTTTGAATTGGCTGTTTAAATCCTTACCGTATGTTAGAATTACCTCTAAAAAACTGGAGTCTCCTAAAAAAATCAATTGATTTATTTCAGGAAGCTATTTTACGATTTATACTGGCGAAAAGATTCTTCGCATAAGATAATAAACCGAGCTATCAACAAGGATGTGGCTTAAATCCATATTGCATGTCGATAATACATAGGTCCTATCGACAAGTATTATTGACTATTGAATCCTGATAATAATATTGAAAGTAAAATTTCACGACAGATGCTGCAATTTCACTTTCAATTTTACTATGACAATTTTGTCGATAGTACCCCTAACAAATGATCTTTAAATTTAACTAGGTATAATAAATACAGTTGCTTTAGTTCAAAACCTTCAGAACCCTGACTTAAGTCAACTATAAACAAATATTAGTCTTTCAAAAAAGCTATTTCGACGTTTAAAGTAAATATTGGCAAGTCAATTAATGCCATTTGATCAAAAGACGTCCAAGGACTGCCAAGAATAAAACGTTAATTGCAGTCCTGAAGGTGGATAAATGAAATTGCTTTTGCGTGACTGAAGGAACTATTGCATACTGACTTTATAGTTATAGGAAATTTTATGATCCACCATATTAGATAATCGAGTGAAAAATATGGGTGTTACTGATAACATACAAGGGTAATGAAAATTAAGTGTTAACGTAATGATGTCTTTAATTAAAAAATGATGTACGTTCAACCAATTGAATTGGAACCCTAAGTTAACCAGTAGGCTTAGCACAAGATCAGTGTGACAATATGTCGCCACGATATAGACTATCCATCCCTCTTTTATTCATATAGTTGGTAAAAGATGGAAAATATATCTCGCGGCGACATACTGACATACCAATCATGTGCTAAGCGTACAGGAACTATGTCAAAGAAACGTTACAAATTAAATTATAAGGTATCTCTCACTACTTATCATTTTGACATGGTTCTAGAGTAGCCTAGGATTTCAATTGGTTGATTGTGCCCACTACTATTAAAAATTAATTGATTAATAGTATGTCCTGAGTATAAGTAATATGTTTGCACATTTAGTAGTATTAATTATTCTGTGACATAGCTAGAATAGATACTAAACTGGTATTTTGTTATAGTATAAAAATATGTATCTAAATCGTGCATTCAGACCAAACGAGCATTGGCTATTCGATAGATGGGGGATACCCCAGTCCCCCACTCTACGAAATCAACAAATCTCATTTTGTGTAACGATAGAATTTCGTAGAATAGGGGTTTAGAATAGCGAATCCTCGTTTGGTCTAAATGCACCTTAAAATGACAACATGGTACAGAATACTACGTATGACTAAACGTGTGTCATCTTTTATATGTTTTTCTCCTCCCGTACTTTTATTTGTCATTTACATGGTCGTGAACACACCATTAAGCCCCTACCTTACAGATGTCGAGATAAGTCTATATTGTCGATTCCCTATAAACGCATTCGGGTTTACACGCAGTGCGTTTTTTGCATTTTAAGATACCTCGTGTATACAAAACTTAATGAAATACATGGCTGTCAACCTAATTTAAAAAAAAAATCTGATGGTCAGTAAACCATAGAGGAGCTTTCTTTTTTAATTTTGACGTCTCCCGCCCAACTCTGATGATTAAAAAAATTGTGTTTGACTAAGAATATTTCTAAAATTTACAATTTTATTTCAAAATAAATGTGTGGTCGTAGAAAAACTATTGTATGCAACATTGTTTAACTGAGTCAAAAAATGCTCGTGGCGTCTTTAATAACAATTTTCGGCTACGTCTCAAATTGTTACCCACGCCACTCACCTTTTTTGACCTCTCTTAAACAAGAGTTGCATAAAATACTATTCAACATACTGAAAGATGGAAAATTTTGAATATTAAAATTGATAAAACTGATCGCGGCCGTGGGTGGTCAAAACTACATTAAAATATCATCGGTAAATTATTACAGGTATATTATAATAATAAGGCAGGCAATAGGCAATCTCTAGTACAGATAATATCGACACAAATGTTGCGCCCGAAATATGCAAACCCATCCTTAGTAACCTCAACATTAAGGTAGTGTATACATAATTTTGGGGCTCCATTTGTATTGATATTATCAATCATGACTACACCTGTGCAACTCGCAAAAGGAAAACAATTGAACATCAGGCAATAAGCACTCTATTAACACGTGAGAGAAATCGATAAATGAGATCTAGATATAATAAAATATTTAGTGATAATCATTGCGTACGATTCAAGTACGATTTTTTGCGGATTATTATATTCGATGAGCCAGTAATTGGCTCAGTAATTAGTTTGATTACTGTGCATGTATTTTATTATCATTCTATAGCTTTCAATTGCGGAGTTGTACATGTACAGTCAACGGCAGAACAAGGTGTATATAAAAATGTCCAAAAATGTCCCAGTGCACTTTAGTTCTGTGTAAAAGTGGATTCACACCAAACGAGCGAATGTTCATTCTATCACCACTCAACGAAATCCGTTCGCTATACAAAACGTAATTCGTCGAAATTCGTTGATTTCGTAGAGTGGGGGATAGAATGAGCATTGGCTCGTTTGGTGTAAACCCACCTTAATAAGAACGTCGTAACATATTTAGGAGAGGATTATTTCGATACTTCTTTTTCACTTGACTGTATCTACTTGAATACAATTATACGTATGTTTTTTTTAGTAGAGATGGTGCCTTTTTTAGGCTCTAGTGCGAGAAGTGGCTCATTTTACGTCAGGTCCAAAACTTCGGAGGGCCATATGTACAGTCAGCATCAGAAGTCACTATACACTCGAGGTGTCCAAAGAGAGGTTAACATTTAAACTTTCAAAAAGTTGTTGATAGTATATGATAGTATTTACTTGTGAGCGCTTAACAAGTCACAAATATCTTAACAGTCGATTTTCATTAATTTCTTAACATACAACAAATCATTGATACCTCAGCTGTTAAAAAACCACTGGTATCTAAGCAGTCAATAAGGCAAATATATCTGAACAAGAAGGAAAAATAGACGTTGTATGGTACAAATATGGTTGAATATTGATTGAAAAATAGCTATAGGTACTTATTTTAAGTAACTGTTTTGACAATCATCGAAAGCAGTGCAGTCTTGTCATCAGATACATCTATCTCACATTTTTCTCTTCAATCATTTGACAGGTGCTTCTTAGTCAACTTTAGGATAAATTATTTACTTTTCTCTTTTTACAAGCTTTTAGAATTTAGTTTCAACTTAGTTTTCAGTTCCGTTGTCTATGATCGAATCTTGCAAGTTAAATTTGAACCATTTCCCGATTTTAGATTGAGCTGCTTAAATTTGATGACAATGCAATATTATTATGACAAAGAGCTGATCTGATGGTGGAACTGGAAGGTAGCCATAGGAACTTTGTGATGAAACAACCAACCCCCATTGCGTTTGGGTTTCTTAGAATCGTCTCGACATGTGTAAGTTGGTCGTGGGAAGTAAAGCACAGTCAGCGACAATACTTTGTCTTCTTCTTCCTGCTTTTTCGTTACCCCGGCTTCTGCTACGGCCAGAGAGCCTAGGGCCCGCTTTGACAACTAGTCCCAAGATTTGGCGTAGGTGCTAGATTTTTACGAAAGCGACTGCCATTCGACCTTCCAACCCAGAGGGTATACTAAGCCTTATTGGGATTAGTCCGGTTTCCTCGCGATGTTCTCCTTCACCGAAAAGCAACTGGTAAATAATGTCAAATGATATTTCGTACATAGGTACGGTACATAAGTTCTGAAAACTCATTGGTACGAGCCGACAGGATTTGAGCCCACGACCTTCGGAATGAAAGCCTTACCGGTGGGCCACCAACGCTCCTCCAGCGAAAAAAGCTTGTATGAAACATTCAATTTTTGAAAATAAAATGTTTTATGTTTGTTATCTGTTTCATTTTATTTTTCTCAAACTTGCAATGAAAATATTGACGTTACCTACTGACGTCATATTGATAATTATTAGGTCCGGAATGAATGTACTCCTGCAACCTTCATTTATTACCTAACAATATGTTATTACAAATATAAGTCATATTTCAATATTCTAAAGAAATGTATCCATTTTGAATAGTTTGCCATAACCTGAGATAGATGTATCCAGTGACAAGTCTGCACTGCTTTCGTGAGTTGTCAGTCAGTCAGACGTCAAAGCAATCCTTGTCACATATGGATCAAATATTCTTTATAAGTTATAACCAGAGGGCCTATTGTGAACCACGAACGATGTTTTGCCTCTCTCTTTCGCACTTGCAATGTCGAACGTAAGTGTGACAAAGAGGCAAAACTTCGTGCGTAGCTCGCAATAAACCCTCAGGGCCGCTACCGCGAAATCCGAAATCATCAAATCGAAAGAACTTGTCATGGTCACTCTTATTATACCCTAATTGAAGTGACAGAGAAAGTTCCTTTGCAGCTGTTCAGCGGTAGGTGCCGAAGCTAGCTAGGAAAATAGGTTTGCCATTTGGATTGCAAAAACTGCATTCAACGAACTAATTAATTAATTACAACAATTAATTACGTTTGGGCCGGATACGATTCGGAGCGGTAGTTTGTGATTTTGAGTTAAAGGGACTATGATTATGACGAAGCCTGTTGCGGATTGCTTTATTGTTTGTTTTGTGCTGCTTAATTATTATTATTATTTTTTTATTCCCACTTGACGAAGCCTGCGCTGTGGATTTGAGACTTGTTATTGATTTGATTGGTTGATAAATAAATGATTTTAGTATGTAAAAAAAAAATACAGTAGATTAATTACAGAATGAAAAATTACAGTATTGAAAGTTATTCACATAAAATGTTGGTGCTTAGTTACCATTGAAATAACAACTGCTAAGCAACGGGTGGCACCTTGGCTGCTGACGTATGTGATTGGCAGTGCGTGTAGATATTAATGACAACTGCTTAAATTTGAGTGCTTAGTTACCACTGACTTTGTAACCGTTATTGACATTGTGATTAAATAACCGTGTACGTGTTAAAGAAAAACTGGAATGTTAAGATATATGTGATGAACTGAAAGCGTATGTGAAAATGATAACTTAGATGTTCATATTTTTCTGACGATTTAAGTGTACATGACTTCTTGGACACCTTGCCCGCTCAGGTATATCTGCTGCTGACTGTACTAAAAAACTTGTGTCGTAATGTAGGTACTATTTCCTCTTTCCAATCGAACTTTCCACATGTTGTGAAAAATATCCACTCTTATTACTACAAACGTTTTTAGGATTTATAGATTTACCCCCTTATTCATAAAGTCTCCTAACTTAACAAGCCGCTAAGTATTGGTTGTCCCGTTTGGTCTTATCAATATAGTTATAAGATTGTAAGGGACAAGCAGCTTACTATAGATGAATTAGGAGACGTTTATAAGGGGGTTAGATTATTATTAAGAAAAATGTTACCTCTAAACAAAATCTCCTCATCTACGATCAAATAAAACATGGGAGCCGCACGCTATATTAAATTGCCTTTCAAAAGCGGTCCTGAATTTTAGTTGACAAGTGTCACCCCCTCTTCAATGCAGCACGGTAATAATGAATGTCAATATCAACCTATAAAAACTTTAACCGCCATTTAAAAATAGTTGTGATTGGTCCCATCATAGTTTTGATTGGCTATATTCTATAAACATTTGTCAAAGATGTTGCGCCGAAATATGCGCGGTGTTAAGAAAAGCGCTATGTCCTGCCCATCTTGGCACAATTGAACAAGTGCTTTTGGGGGCATTTTTGAGCTGGCGTTAGACGTCCATGTTATATATGGTCGCAGCTCCTCATAAATGATTACAAAACTTACATAAGTAGATAAAAGCAAAAATAAGAACAGGATATTCAGAATTGATGCTTTACTTTTAGTTGAATTTGTTGATTTTGTTGTTTTAAGTTACTTTTGGATTTGTCTATTATGTATTTTAATTTTGTGACATTTATGTTTTGATTTGATTAAGTAAATAAATTATAATCTATTTTTAATTTTGTATTTGTTGACAATATTTAAAATATTTAGTACCTAATAGACTTGTTTACGGAACGTTTTCCTCTGTTTGAAATACTTATCGTTTCTTGATCCTTCTTTGAATCAATAAGATGTACTGTTTCGAAGACAATGGGATAATAACCGCTTTCTGCAAACACGCTATTACGAGTACGTAACCCAATATTTACCTCGAAGTATCAATATCATTCCTGCTTCAATGACGATTCTATTGACATCGGAAGTGTTTCGAAGCTAATTGAGTAAAGGAACATTCAGACCAAACGAGCATTCTATCCCCCGCTCTACGAAATCAACCAATCATGTTTTGTGTAACGATCGAAATTCGTAGAGTGGGAGGTTAGAACAGCGAATGCTCTTTCGGTTTGAATGCACCTTTATGAAGAGGGAGAACATTAAAGAAGAATATTGCGTTTGAACACACAATTAATAATCAAAAATACTCAAAAAAATGTCTCTCAATACGCATTGTAATAAAAGGAGATGATAGGTACTTTCAATAGGTAATCTATGACAATTAACTACAACTAAGTTATAGTATTTCCCCTTTGTTTTTGTAACTTTAACTCTGCATTTATCGCACCGCCTACATATTTTCTGCTTTGCCCGAAGGTTGACTGGTAGAGAATGCCTTGTAGCATTAAGTCCGCCTTTTGTACAATTGTATTTTCTTTTTGTGCAATAAAGATTAAATAAATAAATAAATAAACTCAGGTGACGTAAGACGAAGACTGAACTGTCACGATTCTCACGATTCAGTTTAACATAGTCACAGTGATTCTAAATATCCTTGGTTTAACAACATTTGCTAGCATAAAGTGAACGCGATGACGTCGATGACTTGCAAAATTGACTAAGCGTTGCTAAAAATCCTATTGTACGAACTGTAGAGTTTATAAATATGTACAGTCGAGGACCTCTTTGCCTACAGTTTAGATATAGCCTACTACCGCGAAAATCGAAATTCGTAAATTTCGAGGATTTTTTCTGTCACTCAAACGAAGGCGTCATTACAGTGAGAGAGTCAAATCTTCTAAATTTACGAACTTCGTTTTTCGCGGTAGGGCCGCAGGTATTCTTCTCTATCTTTTTCTGTTTTGAGGTGTGAAATAGAGAGTATTCTATTCCATTATATTACATTCTTGTGATGTTGATTGTATAATTATAATCCAAATAAAAAAAAACTACTTCAACCGATTTCTCCAAGATCCAACTCGACTTGGTCGCTTCGTATAACCTCCAGTATCGTAAGGCATTGAAAACTATTGCAGGATCACGAATACCTTAATGATCTAGACAATCACAGTAAATAAATACTTTATCCACATCACTATTCAGTGGAACAATGATCTTTGGAATAAGGAAGTTGTTAATAATAGGTTTAGCCTTTACAAGATATAGTTTTAGCATGTCCTAAGAGAAAATGTCATGTCTTATATTTATTATAACTTATACTGATATAATTTATACTAAACTACTTAAAAAACGAATAATAAAAACATTTGATAAAATAATTTGATTTCTTTAACAAAAAAACTTTAACAGTTTTAGCCATTGTTGAAATATAATTAAATATTGCAACCGGGCATAGGCTTGAGTAAATATTCCTTTTCAAATTATGCTACATACTCTCTACAAGTCTACAGTATGTACCTAATGTCGGGTTAACGTACGCGTTGTGTAAGTGCACGTATTTAGTTACATATAAGGGGTGTACCGATAAAAAACTGGCAAATTCAAATGAAAAAATCGGGTCAATATAGTTAAGGTGCGTTCAAACTAAAAGAGCATTCGCTGTTCTAACCTCCCACTCTACGAAATTCGATCGGTACACAAAACGTGATTGGTTGATTTCGTTGAACGGGCGCTAGAACAGCGAATACTCTTTTGGTTTAAACGCACCTTTAAAAAGCTGTAATATCTGGCATTTGTAATTAACTAGGAGGTCTTAAATTAGCTAACTTTGGTCCTTTTTTGTTGTTATTGCAATTTCAGTATTCACAATACAAGTTCTCCAGAACCCCTTCGAAATCTATTTTTCTAAGCTCTTTTTTTATTCTTTACTGCACGATTTCGTGTTCTGCAGAAGTGACCTATATTTCTGGTTAATCTCCATGTTTTTTTTTAATATACTCCTACCTTGGGCGCAGTAATACTCTGTGAAGGGAATTATGTCACATAGTATGTGATTTTATTATGGGTCTTTAATTAATTATTTAATCTTATACAAATCTTAATCTCTTTGGCATAGTTTTATTAAGCGAAATCAGTGCCAAAAAGTATCAAGGTAGTAGGCATAAGTCAAGGATATCTTAAGGAACACGGGAAAAATAGCCAGATATATTGACAACAGTCCCATAATTTAGAAAACTGCATACAAAAAAAGAAAAAAATGTTTGGAAAATATAGTTTGGAAGAGGTTTCGAAGAAGCTGTACTTTGAGTACCTGAAATGCAGTAGTGACACAAAAGTACTACAGTCAGCTAAGTTAAGACTTCCTGGTTGATTTCCAAAGCATGAAATTATAGCTACCTAACTATATCGATCCGATTTTTTCATTTGAATTTGCCAGTTTTTTATCGGTACACCCCTTATTTTGGACTCAAATCAAATGTATGTAACTGCGTGCATGTTATGTATGTAGTATTTTATAACCCACGGAACTCTCATCTTAAGATCTTTCCTTTATAAACTCGTCTGTGCAAGCACTTACGCGTTATGCTGTCTTGTGTTGTGTCACACTTTATTCATGAATGCACAAACATACTGTCCCAGTATTCCCATTTTTCTGAACGGTGCTTTGACTCAGATAAACCGGTGAGCTTTGAAATTCAAAAATATGTTATAGCGTACAGCCAAAGAATGCAATAATTCTTTGGCTGTACAATATAAAATATTTTTATAATAAACTCGGATTTTTGCGCTTATTATTTTTCTATAAATTAGGCAAAACACTTAGAAGATTTGTAGTTTATATGAATTTGATACTTGGAACAAAGCTTGTTGTAATGTTAATTTCTAAACTTGTCTTTTATTTTAGGGAAATCTATAAAATATGATCAATGGAACACGGATTAGAAATTAGCTCTGAAGGTCTTGAAAATAACCGAAGCAGACCTTGTCACTATTTGCCATAGGTTCGGTTGGATCTAATAATATGTATACGATTTTAATACTTATGCCCTTGACATACGTTCCGAAATGTATACATATTATTAGACGTGACTGTACCTAATTACTAACAAAATAACGGATATTAATTTATTATCAAAATGACACTTTACAAGTACGCCTTTAAATGATGGATTGCATATTTTAGATGAAGGTCATGCCTTAATTTTATTGATTGATCGACACATTCCTGAATCCATTGTAACATGTAGATAACCTAGCGTATCCTTATAAATTAATCGTGTTAGTTGGTTCTTAGTTCTTATCTTGTTTTTTTTTAATTAAACGGGTTTATACGCGGAAAACTACCGTATGATAGGTAGTACAGACCTACGCAGCTACATATACCATCTACCACTATATCGCCGGGGATAGTGCAATACCGCGTAACTAACAAATTCAATTAGGGTACATTTGAGTGTCAATTGTTTGATATTTGAACTCTATCTGCTTTGTTAGTTACGCGGTATTGCTCCATCCCCGACGATATATACCATCGGTCAGTAAAATCCATAAAAATGTAAACAAATATGGCTGACTTTCGATAGCATTTGACGTCTTTGTCACAAATCACGAAACACGTACCTACGCAGATATAATTTTACGTTAATACTAATAAATATCAATAATTTTAATAGGTGCAGACCAAAAGAGCATTCGCTGTTCTATCCCCCACTCTACGAAATCAACGAATCACGTTTCGTGTAACGATCGAATTTCGGAGAGTAGGGTAGAGATAAAACAGCGAATGCTCTTTTGGTCTGCATGCACCTTAAGAATGTATGGCGAACACAACGTTTAAAGTTTCAAGTTGGTAATAAAACTAAGATTGTGTTCTAAAAGTGCGTGATTCCGGAAGAATGTTTTTTTTTTCTTCTGAGGAATGGTATACTTACTTACATAGGTCAAAGAACATACTTACTTACATAGGTACGTAGGTAGATCAAAGAAAGAAAGCTTTGATATGACCGATACATGTAGCCATAGCTCATCTATAACTTATTTCGTAAATCTTTTATAATTGTCGGAAATATATATACATATATATATATATTATTTAATATTATGGTGTAGTCTGGATAACTAGTCTTTTAAAAAGCCAAATGAAATATTTCTTCGAGTCCACATTGACCTAAAAAAAAAGTGTGATATTTTTTTTCCCGGTCATAGTTTTCAGATTAATGTGGCAAAAAATAGAAAATAAAAAGGTGTAATGTTGTCCTTGTCAAGTCTTCATAATTACAAAAATTTGAACAACTGTTTTGGGGGCATTTTTGAGCTAGCGTTAGACATCCATGTTTTATATGGTCGCAGAATTTCGATAACGTCGCTTCCTGCGAAACTGCGTACTTATTGAAAACTGCGTGATACATTACCAAGTGACCCCCGACCTATCGACACGACAATCGACTGGATAATTACGATTCTGATGACGTGTTATTACGTCCAAGCCGTTCGACGGCCTTGGCGAAACCGGCGGTTGTCGTCCAGTCGCCAACTCGCCATCGGATCAGATATATCGAGGTGGCACCGGTGCCCAAAATATCTCACTTTAAGACAAGACAATATAGAGGCATGTAGCCGTACCAACTGTACCAAGTGTTGGAAAGGAGTTAGAAAAGTTTAGAAAAGGCGACCAAAATTATTTCTAGTTATACTCGACTGCGTATGCTTAGCGCGCACCTCGGTAGATACCTAGGTATATCGAAATGTTAAAAATTTCTGGAACTTTCGTTATTGTAAGTTTGAAAAAGAACTTATAAATGACTACAAAAGCAACGGATTTTTTATTGGCATTATTCTATACATATATACAATATGCATTATATTTAATTACTTGATCACTTGCAATTTCCTTAATTACACTATTGTAAGGCCGAAGTTCAGGGACGTCACAAGGAAAACGGAAATAACTAAAGAATTTTTAGCAAGGATTATGAAGTATGTAATGTACACTAAATATACCTATTGGATTTTGAGGTATTAATAATCATAAAAGTTAGAAACAAGACAATCGAACCTAAGCATTCTATTGCGCTCGCACTGACATATGGGAGTGAGCGTGATGGCTTGCTTTACGTATCGAGAAAAACCTAACGTTACAGATACTTGCAAAGTCATGGTACGGCTACTGGGTTTCTGTAACATGTTTTGCTTCTTATGACCTCAGGAATACGCTATTAGTTATTCGGTTTCGCGATGTTACACCGTGTTCATAAGAGCGAGAACCTATAAACTGTAGAATGTAGACGATCCTACATTGACCTTAATTTAGTCTAATATATATAGCATATTTTTCAACTAGGCATAATATCCAGCAAAATCTCAATAACAGAAATCTGTAATTAAATTCAATTGGTATTTACCACACAAGGCGTTAAAGATCGCTTCACCAAGGTCCGTTGAACCGATTATTTCAATTACGGCGTTGAATTACTCGCATTACAAACATCCTGCGATTGCTATGCGTTTTTTGCAGTTTTATTTTTGACTGGTACTCAAATCATAAGTCGTAGCCTACGCTTGTTTCTTTTATACAACTATTTTGTAGATGAATTAGTAGTAGTAGTAGCTTGGAATTGCATTTGTAAGTTAACGTAGATAATAAAAAATATACGAGGCACAGGAGAGGTTTAATCTTAAAATAACCTATAATTTATTTAAGTGTTTGTTTAAAGGGGACCAGGTTACAAGTGTTAAGTAAAAAACAATGCTCTTAGTTTCGGTAGTTATCATTATGAATTACATTTTTTTGACAAGTATGTTGTACATATTAGACGTTAGTTACATTAAAATATTTAGTAGGTACAACACCTTGCTATTAGATGGCACTAATTACGTCAAATTTCCTACTCAGTGCCGCCATCTACCACTATAACCACTTGAACGTCCGATGATAGCATATTATCCAAACAAAAAAGGCAGTAGACTGTTCGTGGATACTATACTATCCCATGAAGTCGAAGGAGACACAGTTGATTATAGCGGCATGTAGCGAAATATAGAGGCATTATTTCCTAATTCCCTTGTTGCAACAACGTAGCCTAATAAACTAGTTTGCGCTAAAAAATATACATGGCAGTGTACGCTCGTTACTCAGTCGATAAAAAATTATAATTATAAGTAATGTGTCAAACTGCCGTGCAATTGTGAGTGTTTGCTAAGGACTCCTAGTTATGTCGTAAGTATTTCACGTTAATTTAAATTTTTTTGGGGTTATTATACATAAAAATGATCAGGAACGTGTGCTCTATACGATAATGTGTATCATCTTAAGTTTTTGACAGTGTGATACCTGTCAAGTGAGTTTAAAATATGAAGGTTATTTTTGAGCTGGGGTAGTAAACGTTTATAGCCGTATTATTAGTAATATAACACTATGTTTAGTGAAATATATAATAAATATTGACGATTGGTTTATAAGGAAGAGATTAATATACTTAAACATAAGAAATATATCAAACTACGCAGTGGCGTGCACAGGGTTTTTAGTTAGGGTAGGCAATTTTTTTTTTATCTGAGCAACAAACAATATTGACCATTAGGGTGGAGCGAATTCCAAAATTTTCGAATTTAATATTGGAACCCCGCTCAAACGATGTCTTATTTTTTATTATATACTGGAAAAATAATAAAATCTAGGTACATACTTTTAGCCCTCTACTTAGCGATTTATAACGGTATGTAGGTATATTAAAAAAAAATTGTTTAATATTTTCTTTTCAAAAACAAATCTATTAATTAAATAACACCTTTTTTGTAATAGATATAATCAATTCCTGTGATCATTTTTGTTCATAACATGTTTTTTATGACACGGTAAAAACACGTAAATTGAATTTTTGTCGAAAAAGTCCTGGATCGAATATATTGTACAAAGTCAATGTTTTCAACTTGTAACAGGATTGTGAAAACTATTGTGAATTCGATTAGATAATAAAAATAATACCAGTTAAAGCAAATATATGCTTAAAAATACACGTAAATAGGGCCCGAAAAGGGCGTAACAACACGTACAATTTCCGAGTACAGAATACATCGACTTTTGAAATAATTACACGTACCTGTACTAACTTCTTTTGTTTTATTGTTAACTTGCTAAATCCGCCGAAAATCAACTTCGTAGACACGCTAGACATACAGCAGCCACCATCAACTAACTAGGTATTCACAATTTATTCTCATAGCATAATTCCGTCACGCACAGTCACAAGTCACAACACTTACATGAAAATAAACGTAAAAAAAATCTGTTAGAACCGAATTGTATTAATATAACAATGAATGAGTTTTGTTTTGATAGATTTTCTACTGATTAACCTCAAACCTGTATCGCAAAAATCAAAACCGACTCTCGACTGTTTGTAAACAAATAAACCTGACGGAATGTAATGCCTCTCACTTCAAGTAAAAATTCGCAACATAGGAGAGTTCTTAAAATTAGTCGTATTACATCTCGAGGCTCGGTGAGTCAGAGAGAGACCGACATTGGCCGTCCTTCTCGCACGTATGGTGCCTAGGCGCAGCCTTTTCTTTTGATTGTGTGCGTATATTTTCTATCTTCGTGTGCACTGGGCAAGAATATGTATATACTTCACGGACATGTCTACACAAACGCACTGTGTGAGTGTGTGTGTTTTTGTAGGCTCCGATAGCCGTTGCCTCACCCCAGATGGGGCTTGGGCAGCCGCGCGCTAGGCTAGCTAGCGCGCGCGGAAATTTAAATCGCCGCGAGCTCCGTTAATATAAATATTTATGTGGATTTCTTTCAGAAAACATGACAAATTATTATAATGAAGACGAAAAAGTATATGTAGATGCTGTTCTGCTAGGGTAGGCAGTGCCTATTTGCCTATATGGAGTGCACGCCACTGAAACTACGTCAGGATTCATCAAAATATTTACGGTGTTTTTGTATCTTGGTGTATTTGTTGGAAGGAGGAGGTAATCTAATTAATTTATTTTGATACTTTGTTGAAAATTATATGTGTTATTTGTGGTATCTTTATAAAGGTGAAATAGTATATTTTTTTAATATGCAATAAAAATAAGGGGTCATCGCTCAAAATTTCCTGTAATTAGTCGTCAAAGAAAAATCTTTCTTATTTTTTTACCGATGTCTTAAGTTTAACCTTGATTATAGTCAAGAATCATTAAGTATTTTACAGTGACTATCATTGTATTTTAATAATTGTACTTTCATTTATACTCCTGATTTTTTTTATTACTATACCTTAAGTAGTTTAGAAAATATAAACGTTTTTGTAAAATCTTGTGACTGCGCAGCGCGGGGCGTACGTCGCTAAAAAACCCCGGACAGTTGACCGGAATATGGTCGCGCGGGGTGGACGTTCAAGTGGATAAGTGAAACTGGCGACGCTAATAAGTTTTAAGCGAGTCAAGTTAGTTCTATCCTTCTTATTTCTTTAGTTGTTATTCAGCTAGCGTACTAAAGCTTCAATGCTTCACTTCACCAAACATCTTGATGAAGCAATCGCCGACCGCTGGGATAGATCCCTTAGTACGGTAATGGGATGACTAAGGGCTAAAATAATAATATCGATAATTCGTGCTACAACAAGCATGTGCATCCGCGGCACACGGCATAAATTCAGATCTGTAAAACAACTATTTGGATTTCGTGACGGAGCAGCCATCCCCACCATAATTACCCAGAGCACCCGGCAACATCAAGATTAATAATAATAATACTTTTTTTATATGGTTTTTATTTTTTGTTACATTTCTGAATAAATTCTTGTTGAAACCAAAGCTATGAGGAGTGTGATGCTGATGACAGCTGTCACTGGCAAAATAAGGCAATGAAAACGTCTGTAGTTGTTTTGAAGAGCGTTAGATTTATGTCGAGAGGGTCCGTGATGCAGGGAAGTGACAATATAGGTCATCTAGATCCATCGACTAATATAGTACGTAATACTACTAACAGTAGCACACTTAACTGATCAAGTGATCATTGATAGACCTTATATCGTTGTGGTAAGATTTACTTCGAGAACGGTCAAAGTTTTTGGACAATAGCGCTTGGGTCACGGAACTTGCCGGATCGTTAAAGCAAAATGGATTTAGCTTCGTACAAAAAATATGTACCTACATTTGGATGAAAAAGGCGAAGAGTAGTGTTTTAAACATATTTTCCGTGAACGATACCTACAACCTAAGCCGGACAGGACCGTATATTAAAAGTCTGGAGGCTTGGGGCCTATTTCTCGAAAGCTTGTAATACAAGAGAAGTCCTTATCTAATCAATGACATTAAAAGGAGATTTCCACTTATAAGTTTTTGAGACGCGGTCCTTGGAATCTTAGGTATATTCTGTGACTATATGTATGATGAATCGAAATGTATGCGAGCCTGCGACTATATATAAACATGGACGTGTAACACGAGCTCAAAAATGCCCCCAAAAACGATTGTGCAATTGTACCGCGGTGGGCAGAACATAATACTTATGTCCAAACATAGCACTTATTTCCTCGCAACTTTCACAAGCATGTTTGACAAATTCAAAAAGAATATAGTCAATTAAAACTTCGATGGACCAATCACAATTATTTTTATTACAATTTTGAAAGTTCGCAATAAACCTACAGGGGGCCTGCAGGTACATACTACATAGCAATAGAAACCAACCAACGATATTTATTTGGTAACCAAATTGTTCACGATCCGCGGATCTTGCGATAATATTGTGCAAAGTCATCTGGTCATCTCAATTAGTCTCGACTCTCGAGTACGTAACCTCGTTCGTTTCAATATGATATTACAGCAAGTATAATATGAACCGAAAAGTGTACTTTAGAAAAATTGCTTCGGAAATGTCCCACTTCCCGGTTCTCGAATGAAGTGAAAATTTCCGCGCACATATTTTTGAAAGGCTTTTCCTTACCCTAGTTGGTAATGACCTGCCTACGAAGCTAGAGGGTCTCGGGTTCGAAACCCGATGACGTCAGGTAAACTCCTTGTCCGTTTAATAATTTTGTTAGGTCTAACTATAAGTGCAAACAAAAATCGACATAGTACAGAACCCTCCGAAATTCGAGTCCGATTTGCACTTTACACAATTTTTCTTCGTTCTTATTGAATTTATTTTATCAGATTGAGTCGGAAACCGATTACAAAATGGATTGAAATAAAGTTAATCCGAATCACGAGCAATTTTCCTTAAAAAATACAATCATACAAAATATTGTATTGTTTTCACAAAAATAATGTGACAGTAATCCATGGTTATTTTCTAGTTATTAGTACGCTAAAGGAAGTTCTAAGCTTCAGTTATCCAATATTATATGAACTATTTGAACCTTATGCCTAAAGGTGCATTCAGACCAAACGAGCATTCGCTATTCTATCCCCCACTCTATGAAATCAACGAATCACGTTTTGTGTATCGATCGAATTTCGTAGAGTAGGGGATTAGAATAGCGAATGCTCGTTTGGTCTGATTGCACATTTATATATACATATATGCCCAAATTGCCCAAGGTTTATATCCAAAACACCCAATCGTAAATACTTAAAGTTGTCCAGAATAAAATCGCTTTTTAGTGACAAGGCACCGCCTAACCAGGTAAATACCTATACCTACTTAATTTTTTGCTTTGTTATGTACCTGACTCTACCTGTTTCAAAATCAATAAGGAACTTGTTTAAAAAGACTAATAAGGATGCATTTATATGTTGCAGCAAGCAATTATATTATCCACATATATGAGGACGGGTTATTCCTGTTTGCTACCAACATAATTTTATAGTATCGGTTTATGCTACTTATTTACTAATACTGAATACATATGTGTTAGTACATGGAAAGGTACCTTATCACGACATAAAATAGACCTTAATTGTTCTTCAATAAAGTCAATTTTAAACATGGTGACAAGGTACGGTATTCGTGTGCACTGACACATATACTAGGGAAATACCTATTTGCAAGTTTAGAGGTTTCCTTGTTAATTGCAATTAAGAGGAGATAGGAGTTTCCTCTTTCTATACAAACGTATTCCCTTGTTTCCTCCTTGGGTTTTTTTTATTATTAAACGGTTTTATTTAGCATACCCCGTTTGATTTCTTGGGTCAAATTTAGTAATTAAAATTTCACCCTCTTTCTGTCAACCGATTGAGCTGAAATTTGGTATACCCTTTGGTTCTGATGACAAAATTATGTATATTAATTATTATTGTAAATACAATATAGCCTCTGCTACAAAATGGCGGTAAAGCGACAGCAATAGTTTTAGCAAAATACCTATTTTTTAAAAACTTTACAGATGCCATTTCCTCTTAATGATTATTAATATTAAACTTTCTTTTTGTTCCTCCCCATCTGTTACTAGGTTGTATCTCGTGAACCGTGATAGTTGTCGCCATAACAACAAATACTAAAATGTAGAATAAACTCGATATTTAAGGGGGCCCATACAACAAACTTGATTTTTCATGATAAATGTATTTAATGTATAATGCTACGGAAACCTTCGTGCGCGAGTCCGACTCGCACTTGGCCGGTTTATCATTTATGCATCAGTCTATCCGATTA